>CAMXCT020002935.1:448364-468364 GCA_947184155.2 Cladocopium goreaui
GTTTGTGCGAGTCAATCCCAATATAGGATACTAGCGGCCCACTGACTTTGCGATACAACAAACTATAATCCATTCATATAACCCCTATTTCCTCCAACAAATGGGGATATTCCATGAATCTAATTGGAAGTAAGTGGGATGATATATAAGTGGGATATACATAACTGAAGTAAGTGGGATATTCCATATATTAAGCGGAGACTATATATTGTTACCCTCTGGTAAACTATCATGGCTATGGAAAATCACTATTCGAATAGGTAAGTCATCTGTTTAAACGGTCCATTTTCCATACTTTTGTTAGTTTACTGGAGAGTATATCTAATTGGAAGTGATTCACATACATCCATCTATCTACTATTCAGTGGGGCCAGAACGCTGAACACCAAGGATAGCAGCCTCAACGAACCAGATGCACCTCCTGCTTCCATCGTCCCTACTGCAAGACTTACTGATCCCTCAAGGACGGCTGTTCAACCCCCCTGTTGGTTGATGATTATAGGGGATTATATTACCCAAATCTACCCAATATATTGGGGACTGCTATAACCCAAGAAGGGGGAACTCCTATAAACCTACCAGGATTCAATGGAATGACACAGGGATTTTGAACACTGCTCAAGTAGTTGAAGAGTATAAAAGGTAAGTTATGAACATACTGTGGATGGTTGCGAAATCCTGCGCCACCTTGGATGGTTGAAAAGCCAAGAAAATGATTTTTGCCACCTATCAACTGGTGCAGGATTTCGCAACCATCCACTGTAGCAGAGTGGTGAAAAATGGACTAACTGTGCTAGTTCAAACGTTGAAAGGTAAGCCTTTGGATCCCTTTGGTAATCAAACGTGCCTGGCTGGAAAATATTCACACATGTAAGTTTTAATCGGAAAATGAACTAAATGAGTGGTTTTCAACTGCCACGTTTGGTGACACCAGAGGGTATATAGTCTTGAGGTCCCAAGTTAGACAACCCAGCACATATTTTGTTTAGAAAAACATGATTGCAGCAGGTACTGAAACGCAACACTTACATTGTGCATTTGCTTTATAAAGGTACAGCTTGCACGTGTAGACCCAAATGACTCATTTGACTTATTTTCCCGCTGTCCTATAATTCCAAATCCTTCCCGGGAATGTACTTAACCCCCAAGAGCATACTCCAAGGTAACTGCCTCAGAAGGTACTTGGAGCCACAGTGCTGTGTTAATTGTGCATTAATCCTGGTCAATTCTTCCCGGTAATATTAAACACCCTCCAATCCCAAATATGTGCAAATCCCCTACTAAACCATGGTTTCGTGTGGGGGTGTTTAATATGAATCGGGGAAGGGATTGCTACGGTGAGATGAGTCATGTGACTTTCGGGGACACGCAACAAATGTATATAGTGAGCTTCCTGGAGCCAACATGTTAGGTGTAGATATACCTACAGTCAAAGCCCGAAATACCAGTTATTTTCATGGTTATAAATGGTGGTACAAAGTGGGGCCCCCAAACAATTGCAAAGTTGGTCAATATCTCCAGTAACTATGGTGTATGGTACCTGTAACATCCTGTAACTATAGTTGCTGGGGATTATGAACCAACGTTCACATTACTGGGGGCCCCGGGCCCCACATACCACTTCATGAACGGGGTGACTTGCTGACTTATGGCTCGGGCCATAACCCTCAGACGCCTGGAACGTGGGAGACGATAGGTTAAGACGTTGGGAACTGGATGGAATGGTACCCTATAGCTGGTGAATGGATGTCCCCCCGGTATGGCAATAGTAGGTTTTTGACCCATCCCCATTGTTTTCCCGACATCTGTTTCTTCCACCAAACGAAGTTTGCATTTTTCACTTGGTCGGTGGATGGTTGATGGCTGCAAGGTATCAGTCAATAAATCGGCTACCAGCTATGGATTTTTGTTTGTGGTGCAGTGTAGTAAACTGTCTATACCCTCAGTTGATCATTCATCAGTAGTTGTTTAGATATTTTGTAGATACAATCGCAGAACAATGGGAGGTTTGGGTGGTTTCACGTATTGTTTATCATTTATCACTTCCACTGTTGAGGGTTTGACACCTCAAAGAACAAGAAGGTCCAATATTACACTTGGGTAATTTAACGTAGCGAACTGGAAAATCACTGCGTTCGATAGGAAAATCATCATGTTGAGCATCTATGAATGGGCCACCTATACCATAGCAAGTCTCCGCCAGGCGTGTGAAAGTTGTGGGGATATTCCATTGCCATCAGTGTTTGATTCGAAGCTATCCCAGGCACAAGGAACCAAAACTTATGCCCCAGAAAAGAAATCAACACATAGATCTATAATGTAATGATGTATATATATATAAATATAAATATACATTAGATAGATATATTTGTAGATTGATAGATACATACATACATACATACATACACATGCATATATCATATCTCCATTTATATTTGGTGCCCTCTGCTGGTGCCCAATGTTAGTGCAAAAAGGGCACACGTTCCAGGACACTTGGCCGACGTCGCCAAGAAATGTCAGACGCTTCTTCGCAATGTTCAGCGGAAGGCGTTACAGGTGTCGGGTGCAGTTATGGCCATGGCTATTAGATATAACTGGTTATTTCTATGGGATAAAAGACATTCTATAAATGGGGTTTTCTTAGTACTTATAACTGGTATTTTGGGCCTTAACTGTGTGTCTCCATGTATCATTGAAAACATTGTGATTTTTTGGGATTTCATAGAATGTGGTGCCCCCCGTCGATAGCGTTCAGTTGGGGGCCACATAACTCTAATTTCACGTTTGGACTTATGGTAGATATATCATGATAGATATATCGAACTAGTTTTCGGATTATAAACTAACAAACATAGTTGGTTAATAACTCCAATAACTATGAATAACTTTGGTTTATGGTACTTATATCGAACTAGTTATTGGGGATCATAAACCACCAACGTTCACATCACGTGGCTGGGGGGCACCAGCGCCAGTAGGAAATTCCACGGGATCGACTTTGGATTTTCTGAGTCGATCGTTGATTGTCCCGGAAATCCAATAGAAATAATGGGATCTAATAGTTATCTAGGTCAATTTTACATGGATACTTTAATCCTTTAGTCTTTTGGTATCAATGGGAATATCTACGTTCACCAGCAAAGAACTTGTCATTTTTTGCAGGGTATCTAAGATTGGCAATGTTATGGCCATGGCTATTAGTGAACTAACTGATTATTTCTATGGTGATTCCTATGGTGATTAAACATGGCTAATAGTGGCTAATAGTGATTGATGATGGTTATACCCTCTGGTAATGACTAACGTTCGCGAATTTGAAAATGGCACATTTAGTTCGTTGATTTACCTATTGAAGATGGTGATTTTCCATAGTTATGTTGGTTTACCAGGGGGTATATGTGATTTTTTTGAGTGGATAGAGTTCTACATTCTACATCCCCTGCACATTTTTAAGGGGAAGGGTGCTGAGCATCCTCAAATGAATGATGAAATCTCCAACCATGCATGGGGATGATTCAAAATATGAATAATTCGACATGAATTACGTTTGCTTTGAGCAACTATACCAATCAATGATCAGTAGCTGATATAATTAGAACCTAATCATCATCGCCATTTGATGTTCGTTAGTATTGGAGAATATCCAAATTTATTGTTACGCTTACATCACCAATCATCACCGTACTGGTGCCCGGATAATCCGATGGGTGCCGATACACATCTCCATTTTCTCAGGGTGCAGATCGATCTGGGGCAAACCGTCGACAAGCTGAGACAGGTGCCAGTTGTTCTGGGTGATGGGTCGAAAATGTGCAGCTTGGCTTGTGTAGAATCAAATCTCTGTATATATCTGTACACATGAAAACCCAAAAGGATCGAAAAGAAGAATCCTACAAGACTACAATAAAATAATGACAAATTACGGTTCTATTTTTTTTTGGTGCTATGTTTACAGTATAGTATATATATATGTATACAGTATATATCTACATATATATTCATATACATACATATATATATATATACATTTTTTTTTTATATATGCATCTCATGTAAATATATATATATATAAATACATATTTATATACATGCAGTTTGTATACAAGCTAAGAACAATGGAAATCATGGGGCTTTCCCTCGACTTTTCAGCCAGGTCACATTGAAGGGTGGCTTGGCGGCCAATGCATATGCGGCGTACCTCCTACAGGAGACGAAAGAAAATCAGGGTAATGACTGGTGATGGTGGGGTCCTAGTTCAAGATGTTCAAGGAGGAAGTGATTCGTTCCATGGTCAAAACATGTTGTTGTTGTTGTTGTTTTTAATAATAATAGTAATAAAGGACATATTGGAGATGTGATGGGTATTTGCTATTGTCATGATAGGCGTACATAAAATGATGGCTGACCATTCTTCTCCATATTTCCACCATACAGTATCTTCGCACAAATGGGTGAAAGCGAGCAAAGGATCCAAGCAGGGTTCAGACAGTTTACAACTGGACACACAGGCTACAAGGCTGAACTTGCTGAGATCTACATGACGACGTGTTTTTACAATGTGTATATATATATATATGTATATATATATATATATATTATATATATACATATGAATATATGGCCATCAGTAGATTAGAGTCTGGAGTTTTCAAAGATGTTCCCATTCTGCCGCGGGGTTTAAAGCTCTTTATTTACTCCAGGATGTGTACATAAATATATATATATATATATATATATACAATATTCAACGGGACCCCACTTTACATTCAAAGACTTTGGGAACGGTGTATCTACATATATATATAATCATATAAATTATTTGTACATCTCTATACACATACATTCTAAAAATGTATGTGTATAGATATGTATATACAATTGTATTTTTGATGTAAGTCTGCATCTTTATTTGCATTGACTTTTCTACAATGTATCTATCTTATTCTTTGTTTATATTTTTTAATGCCTATATATATATGCACATATATATATACATATCTATTATAAATAACGGTTTCTATACATATATGTATATTATAGTATTAGTTTTATTTACAATGTATCATGTTTTTTAAATATGATAATGTTGTTTATATATATATAATGCATATATGCATGCTGTTTTTTTACACTGTTAACTATGTATTAACTGCTACATTAGTTACAATATGTTAGTAAATATTTTTTAATAACTATAATAAAACTTTACATTAGTTGTATTAACTATTTGTTAAATAATATATTACAATATAAGTATATCTTTAACTGCTGTCACTCCACGGGCGGTGTCAACTGTAGGAGAAGGCGCATCAACTCCACGCCATGTGAGAAGAAAAATCCGCGGCGCAGAAAAAAGATCCGCAGCGGCGGAACTTCACCAGCGGGCCGCAGGGCACATGCTACCCTCTGGTAATAAAAATGCTCGAAAGCACCAACCAGTAATGTTAATCAACTATATTGCTAAGAATATATAATATATATTTTTTTTTCTAATATTAATACGATGTTATCAATGATAGTTTTCGAAATCCACTGAGCATTTTCAGTTGAAATCATTTCCAATAAGTGGGATTTATGATTAACTGATACCCACTTATTACCACACACTTATTGGAAATAATTTCAACTGAAAATGCTCAGTGGATTTTACTATTCCTCTGGCAAATCCAAGAAAATACCCGGCCTGGTAATGACATGGCATTCACACTTTGCGAACTTGAAGCCGGCCTGGCCCAGTCGAAATAGTGGATGAATCCCCATTAATAGCATGGTAGATCTTTTCATAGAAATGGTAAATTATTTTATGGATATACAATCAGTGTTGTAGGGGTTTATTCCAACTTATTGGGGTTTATACACATGTGGGTTTCCTAAAGTGAGGGTACCCCAAGCACGCTGGATGGTGAATTTCATGGAAATACAGTAAATGTCAATGAATGTGGTGAAGGTGAATGGTAAACTGTGGTGAATGGTATTACTAATGTAATGTACAATAGTTACCAGTAGTACCGCACAAGGCGGCGGCGGAAGTTTCAAAAATGGAAAACCTATAGGAGAGGCGAGTTGGTGTGACGCAAAAATGGCAGAGCGAACCCACTGATGGATTGAAAGGTGGTTGAGTGTTTCTCCCTTTCTGTCTCTCTTTCTCTCTTTCTCTCTGTGTCTCTATTTCGCCATCTATCTACAGAGCTACCTTCCTAGCCATCTACCTATCTACCTGTCTATTCATGTATCTATCGATCGATTTGTTTATTCACCTATCTATTAAACTGTCCATCTTTCTGTCTATCCAGCCATTCATCCATCCACTTACTCCTCTCTGTTAGTTTTTTTTCCGTCCATCTCTTCATCGATCCATGTCCACAGCTATCCATCACCATGTTCTTCGTTCTGTTTCTCTATCGATTCATTCATGCATCTGTCCGTCTACCTCTTCTTCCAGCCATCCATCCATCTATCTAGCTACCCATGTGTTTATCTGGTCATCGACGAGAAGCGATCTTTCGATTTAGCGATCTATGTGTCCATCTGTCGATCCATCTACCTGTCTATTGATCGATCTGTCGCTCTATCTAGCCACAACGGCGTGCACTTTTTCGACATCTCAACTTCCAAAAGTGCTCCGAGACCCTCAGTTTTTAACACATTTTACTTCCAAATGTGCTTCGCGCCACAACGCCGTGAACTTTTTCGACATCTCAACTTCCAAAAGTGCTCCGAGACCATCAGTTTTTAACACTTTTTACTTCCAAACGTGCTTCGCGCCACAATGCCGTGCACTTTTTCGTCATCTCAACTTCCAAAACTGCTCCGAACCCCTCAGTTTTTAACACATGTTACTTCCAAATCTGCTTCGCGCCACAACGCCGTGCACTTTTTCAACATCTCAACTTCCAACAGTGCTCCGAACCCCTCAGTTTTTAACACATTTTACTTCCAAATCTGCTTCGCGCCACAACGCCGTGCACTTTTTCAACATCTCAACTTCCAAGACGCTGAGGTGTTTTGTACCTTTTCACTTCGAAATCGGCTTCGCACCACAACGGCGTGCAACTTTTCATCTCTCATCTCCCCAGATGTCTCCGCACCCGCCGCTTTAGCGAGCCTACTTTTCAACCCTCCGGAGCCACAAAACCACGAAAAAACACAGTGTTTCGCGACTTTCCTACCTTTTCGCGCACCTGCAGCTTCTTTCTTCTGATCTTTTCTCTTCTGACTCTTCTCCCTGCTGACTGCTTTTTCATCTCTCCATATTGTCGGAAGTTTGACTTCTAAACTTCCTTCGAGTATATATATATAAATAAATATATATTTGTATATACCAATACCAATATATATATATATTTACCAAAGCCAATATCAATATATTCATATATATCAATATTATATAACACAAAAGGTGCTGAACTGCACATGGTAAATAAATAACACATGGTATAATGTATAATGTGATGAATTGTACAATGTGGTGCCCCCCAGTGATGTGAACGTTTGTTTATAAACCCCCGTAATAGGTTCGTTATTTGCGTACCAGAAACCATATAGTTATTGGAGTTATGTTCACCAACTTAGCTATCGTTTGGGGGCCCCACTTTGTATGGTTACATGGTGTATAGTTACATGGTGAACTGTAATGTAAAACATAAATACCGTGAATGTAAAGCATACTAGGTTCACAGTGTAAATAATTACTGTAATGTGTGAATTGTAGGGTTACATGGTGTATAGTATGTTTTATAGTAGAGGTACAATCCCCTAAATAGCTAAGTTGGTGAACATACCTCCACTATTGTTTGTAACAATGATTTATAAATCCAATAAATACTGTATGTGAAAATATATGACAAGAACACAGAATAATGATGTTATAGTGTATATATATATGTGCATATATATATAAATATTGATATAGTTTTTAATATATACACATATATACATATGTATGCGTAAATACATTATATGTATGGGTAAATACATCATATGTATATATATATATATATATTTATATATATTTATATACATATATGTATATATATGTGGGGATCAACACCTATAGGGATCAACACATATGATTTGTTCCATATGGGGACGAGTCAAAAGCAATAGAATGGGTAGTAATTGGATATGGAACGAACTATATGAAAAGGTAATACCACTATCCAATTATTCCAATTATTGGTTGGCTATTACCAGCTATTGAATGCTTATTAGATTTCAGACACCCCTTTCCAGCAATATCAATGCTGGTATGTCTGAAAATGTTGATATACCAGGTATACCACTCACCCTGCCGGAAACATTTGCACTGTCCAGAATATTTTGGGGTACTCTGGATGAAAAAGAACCATGTGATGAATTTACCCTCTGGTAATTTAACATAGCTATTGAACATGGCCATTGTTCATAGGTAAACCATCTATTTCTATGGGCAATTTTCCATAGCTATGTAAACGTTTACCAGAGGGTAGCTATAGTTGGTGTTGTTTTTACCATTGAAATTGAGTTCAAATACAATTGGTTAGTTTTAAACCATTATCCCAATCGGTCTAGAAACACATAATTTGGTTATTCAATGTGCCTACATTCGAAGAACTTCTTGATCGGGTTCTATCCATTTTGGGGCTCACTGAAAAGGGTTGGAAACACCATTTCCACAAAAGGGGGTGATGACTACCCGGAACTGTTGTTTTAATATAATTATATAAATTCATTAAATCCCTCCAAATGGGGTTGCATAGTGCCTAGAAACCCAGCAATATATGACTGATAGGATGCCCTGATTGATGTTTGCTCAAGATATAGGAATTCAAAAATCAGGGATTTGGACGGATTCAATGTATGGGCCCCCAGTTATGATTTGGTTTATAAACGTAACTGGTTAAGTATTTTTGTACCATAAACTAGAGTGAAATTGGAACTATGTGGCCCCCAAGCAACTTAGCGATTGCCCCACATTGCTCAATTAGTGCTTCAACTTGCGATCCAGACTTTTGATCACAGTCAACGTGGGAAAATTCAGAAACTTCGGGCTGCCTTCAATTTGGACTATCTGACTCAAGGTTTGAAAGCGGTTGGATCCATAGTGCCCGAAATACTAGTTATAATGCTTATAAATGGTGATAATTTGTTATACATGTTGTTATTATTCCATATAATTGGGTTTATAACTGATTTTGAACTGGCATTTCGGGCTCTGCATGGGACAAGACGCCAAAAATATGAGTGGTCCGACTGAATGTGTTCGTTGGCCTTGTGCGCCTAGAAATGAAACCCTGATTTACTGAGGAATATGATTAGGTGCCAAATCTTCAGTGGTGTTTGTTGAATTATACGCACATTAACTATATAACTATAGGTATTATATTACAGTTGAGGCCTTTTACCAGCTTAAATGGTTATTATATAGGAAATGGTTGTAAATCATAAATGGCATTATTCCATACCCTCTGGTAAACATACGAAAAACTATGGAAAAATCCACTATGCTATTAATGGGTAAATCCACTATTTCGACTGTGCCATTTTCAATAGCAAACTGTTAGTTTACCAGAGGGTGGACTTTCCAAGAATTGCCAAATGTTTCCTCACAAATTCACCAAAAGGATCCACTCTTTTATGGATGAGGGACTACCAGTCTGGCTGAATGCTTTTTTTTACAGTTTTGGACAGAATTATCACCCACCAGAAACGGTCAGTTCATCATTGCATAAACAGTGCAATGCAGCCTCCCTTCATGCAAGAAAGCATTCAGTTCATCGCATGGTGTGTCTTAAATGTTATGTGTGATATGATGTGTTTGTCTAGTTGTTAGTTAGTAGTTATCCATGGCTACTCATGTGTTTCCCCATGTCTTGATGGCCATGAGGTAGTGCTTCAATCATTTTGACATGTTTTCACAAGTCTAAAACTTCATAAATCTGGGTTGTGGTTTAAAAAACCTATCCCACTGTCAATGAAATAGCGCATCAATTATTTTGACATGTTTTGACACGTCCAAAATGTTCCAATGTAAATCTGGGTGGTGGTTCAAAACCTATACCCTCTGGTAATCAAACATGACAATTGAAATGTCCACCACCCACAGATAAATTTCGCTAGAGTTGCCTCCGTTTCTTTTAAGGATTTTTCCGGCCAATCACTTTTGATTACCAGAAGGCTTTGGGTTTTCAAAACCACCATCCTAACTCGCCCACGTCGGCGTATGGAAATTTTGAGCATCAACAACGAGTGGTGACATGGTGGTGATTTAAGGCCCTTTACCAGTTCTAAGTACTAAGAAAACCCCATCAAAATAGAATGTATAATCCCATAGAAATAACCAGTTATAACTAATAGCCATGGCAATAACTGTAGGTCAATCTTACATGGATACCTACTAGTCCTAAGTAGTCTTTTGGTAGGTATTCATGGGAATACTATATCTACTTACTCACCAGCAAAGAATTTGGTCCATTTTTTGCAGGGTATCTGGCTGATTGGCAATGAAATTGGGTATACGGGTATACCTCTAAATGGTAATTCTACTGAGGAACATTATGATAATCCAATGGGTACCCTATTTTCAGACAAGCCAACATGAATATTTTCAATCAAGATACCAATCAAGATGGAGATAGAACCCTTTTTTAACAACAAATGGTTGTTCTTTTGAGCGTTGTCCTCACATTTGTTGGGTTTCTATTAGCAAGTGGAAGAACAAAAGTCCCTTTCAACCGACAGCCTCCGATTATTGGACTTGCTCCCAGCACAAAATGCGCAGTTTTTTGATATGACGTACTCAGCTGGAGCAATTTGCTCATCTCCTACGCCGATGCTGTGGATGGTTGCGACATTCTTGCAGCAGTTGGTAAGTATTGACAACTATGAAACCCTGTAAACAAATGGGATTGTAATTGGATAAAGGATTTCTTCCATCCAGGCTATGTAATGATGTGACAAAGTATTAATCATTTTAGATTTGCCGGTTAATTAAGCATGTTGCCATTGTCTTGTATTGATTGTCTCTGTTTGGCAAACATATGTATACCTATATCCCCAGTGGACTGAAAGCACCTGAAAGTGTGGTTCACCCCAGTGTTGAATATGGTTCTGGTCATCACCATTGCCCATGGCGTTGAGTGCTCGGCAGCTGACTGCCAAGATCAGCAAGAGCAAGAATATCAAGGTGCGCGGATTTCTCCGGTAATTTCACAGTGAACTGGAAAATGGATGAACATCTTGAACATGGCCCATTTACTTCGATGTAGTTTAATGGTTTCCGGACCCGTTATATCCCGTTATGGTGTTTGGTGTTTTTTTTTCTACTTCAAGCTGTTAAATTACCAGATGGGAAACCCGGGATAACGCTGGGTGATATTAACATGAGAATTACATGACACTGCCGAGGTTCTTGCAGTATTGCTGATGAGGATAAGATTTATTTAATCCATATGGATTAGCCAGGAATTTTCATCAGCAGCAATTGATTACCCTCTGGTAATTTAACATAACTATGGAAAGTCACCATTTTTCATGGGACATTTCACTAGATAGATAGATAGATAGAAAGATAGATAGATAGATAGATAGGAGAGAGATAGAGAGAGAGATAGAGATAGAGATAGAGATAGAGATAGATAGATAAATAGATAGGTAGACAGATTAAATAGATAGATAGACAGGTAGGTAGGTAGATAGATAGATAGATAGGTAGATAGATAGGTAGATAGATAGATAGATAGGAGAGAGATAGAGATAGAGATAGAGATAGAGATAGAAATAGATAGATAGATAGATAGATAGGTAGACAGATTAGATAGATAGATAGATAGATAGATAGATAGGTAGATAGACAGGTAGGTAGGTATATAGATAGATAGGTAGATAGATAGGTAGATAGGTAGATAGATAGATACTGTTGTGTTTACCACAGCATTTTGAGGATGGATGGTTTAGAGGTCATTTCACGATGTTTCGTGCTGCAGGCTTTGCAAAGCCTCTACCAACTTCATGGCGACCGGATGGATCGTTGCTTGTCGAAAGGGACGATGCATCGTTGAAGCTGGCGAATGGGTGCGTGCTTGAATTGAAGGTCCACTTGGGGTGATGTAAACCATGGTTCTGTAATAGTATATTATATATATATACACAGTATGTCATATATGGTAATTAGTATATCAAATATATATATATATATAATAGTAATAGTAATGATATGTAAGATGATTATGAGTTATATATATATATATATATAGTATATCATTCTTCTGGGCAACTTCAAATTACAACGACCCCACTACTCACTGGGTTCATGGTTTTTAGAGGGGAATCATCCCCTTTTATGGCCTACCTGTTCAGGTTAGTGATTTACTATAATTTGCCCAGAGGGTTCTAGACCTCCAAAAGTTGGGTCATGGTTCCCCCATACTATAACTATGGTGAAACAAAATCCACTTAGAACTGGAACTGCGCTTACAAGTAAGCAACTGTCATGTAGTTAATTGAATAGTGACACCAAAATTGTCCACCTGCCCTTTGACAATCATTGCCATAACTTGCTGGAAAATAACGTGGTTTACTATTTAAAGCTTAAAGATGGTCGTCTTAGCTCATTTAGGCATGGTGTATCGTTTGGCTTTACCACATCGGTAGGTCTCAAACTGACAAGAACGGACAAAAAAATACAGGGAAAGGACTTGAAATAGCCAACACAATCAAGGACGTTGGGCAGGTAGCCAATAGAAGGATGAGACTACGACTGCAACCAATAAATGTGGACATACAATCTCTCAAGATAGGTATTGAATGAACAATCTATGCAAACTCCCAACCAAAATTGGCAGATTGTTTTTAACTAAAAATGACAAACTATTATTGTTGGTATAGATATATCATGATACAACCAACTTGTAAGGATGGGGGTGCCAACGTGTGAGGGTGTTTCGGTGTTTCCAATAAGAAATGAGGGATGTAATGTCACCCTGATCACATGGAATTCGTTTGAAGCGAAGGGAAACGCAACCAATTCACTTCCAACGCTAGCTTTAATCTATTGTGATTCCCTTGTTCGATTAACAGACTCCTCATTAGATGAAGTGTGCCATGATCATTGCAACAAATTGCAACAAGTACCAACTTTCTACACTGATGGTTCTTGTCCTTTTCCACAACTTGCGGATAGGAGTCTTTGTACCTGGTCAGTGGTTCGGGATTCACTGGATGATGATGTTGAGCGCTCCCATATAGCATCACTTGTTAAAGACCGTGGCATAATCCCTGAGTCCTTAGTCCCCATTCAAGCCTCACTTGTTCAAGGTCCGCAAACTGTGAACCGTGCGGAGTTAACTGCAATCCTCCAGATTGTCCGATCCGTTGAGTGTGCCGTGATCCACTCAGACTCTGCCTGGGCCATTAGTGCCTTTGAAAGTGTAAGAGAAGCACCTTTTTCTGAACTTCATGCAAGCAAGCCCAACTCAGACCTGTTGCTGGGCTTGTGTGAACTTACTAAAGAACGTGACCTCACTGCCTTTGACTTGCGTAAAATGAAGTCACATCTTTGCGTTAATGATGTGATAACCTTCACCTTTACCAGGCTTTACCATATCCTAGGTAATAGGCTTGCAGATCGGGTTGCTGCCCAGGCTGCCCTTCCATCACGTTCACCCTTGCATGCAGCCAGTTGGGAGGTTGCTGAATGGTATACAAAGATGTTAGAAACACTAAAAAACTTGTCACCTTTTTTCGTGCAGTCCTACACCCGTCGCCTTGATGCCTTCCAGTGAAAAATCCAGTGAGAACGGCAGTAAGTCAACTCGATTTCGTATCCAGGACACTTGGAATGTACCAGCTGAACCATGTATCGGAGCGATCGATATCCCTGAGGAAGCTCTTTCTGCTTTTCTGCCAGGCGCTAACGTGTTACAGTGCATTGTCATGTGGTGTGCAGAACTTAAGTGGCCAACTGGTGAAGACAATTCTGGTGGTATTTCCATGTATGGGTTAACTGCTAACTTTGTGGGCACAACCGGATGTGTCATGCCGAGGAAGGTTGCAGGGAAATTTCAGTCTAAGTACCTTGATCCACTGCTCTTTGAAGAAGCTGCCCTTCTTCCTCACAAGCAATGGGACGACGTGAGGATCCTTGAGATGGCCAATTTATTTTGCAGGAAATATTTGCAGACTGACTTGCTCCCGCAGAAGCTCTACACTAAGCGTGTTTTTCTCTGGGGTTTTGGATACAAGAAAACTACCGCAGGTTTTTTGAACCGTCCGGTTCCCCCATGAAGATGTGCATTTTAACCATTTGCAGACAGTGATTCAAGGTGATGCCTTGTCTGTGCCAGTGACCTACAATGTCCATCACTCGGGGGTTAGGACCCTCACTGAACTTGACCGTATTCCCCATGAGAAACGTGTTCTTTTGGGCAAGAAACTGGACCACAGAGTGAGGAAACATGGAAGGATTTGAGACTTCTCCAGAGATTTGTTCTTTCAGGTTGACAGTGTGTTGTACAGTCATTGCAAGGTGTCTTGCAGGAGTTATTGGCTCTTGCTTGTTTCTTTCTCCCCTCATTAACCTTTTGGCCTGCAATTGCTAGCCGAGGGTCTGGCAGCTTGTCCGCTTGAGAGTGAATCAAAAGTTAGATTGTATACCCATATTCGGGGAAGCGTTATCAATCCATGATTACGGACTGGTATACGCATCGTAAGGATTTCCATTGTAACCATTGTAATGGGATTGACAGACTTTATATGGACTTGAATCTCGCTCCCAAGGGCCCAAAAGGAATCTATAGTGCTCTTTACCGATTTGGTGGTTTGGAACATGATTTTTTTTTCCCATTTAGTTGGGAATTTCATCATCCCAACTGACTCATATTTTTCAGAGGGGTAGGCTCAACCACCAACCAGTCTTTACCGACTTCAGCTTCCCTTGGTTTCCCGAGCCTCCACCGAGGCTTGCATTTGTCGGCGCTGCTTCACCGCTGCGGACAAGTGCCAAAGTCAGAGGCCGGTCATCCCCAAGTCCTGAGGTCACTGGGGGGAAATTTTAGAGGATTTGGCCATCTTTAAAGTATCTTAGTTGATTTTATAGTTGATTTACCATTAAAAATGGTGATTTTCCATAGTTATCTTGGTTTACCAGAGGGTAATCTGATTGGTGCTGTGGATCATGAATTTTATGTTTCCATTCAGTTGGGAATTTCATCATCCCAACTGACTTTCATATTTCACAGTTTCCCCAATAGTTTGGATGATGATCCAATCTGACTCATATATTTCAGAGGGGTTGAAACCACCGACCAGTTTAAAGTATGTTGAATGGGGATGACGACGAGAATTGTCATTGATTTTCTAGGATATCCTGGGATCCATCGTGGGATTTGCAGTTTGGTCGAGTTGGCTGAGTTGGCTGATTTTCCGAGATCCATTGAATCCATTGGACATGGAACATGCAAAGGGAATGTGGCAATTGAATAGGGTTTATGTTTTTGTTTTTTAATGGTCCTTGGGTAAATCCAAGAAGTAAAAAAATCATTGATATATCGGACACACACATATATATATATATAAGCTGTGATTGTATAAGCATTGCTAAGTACTATATAATGTAGTGATACATAGTGATACCATTAATTCAGCAATGTAAAAATATATCACTATTATATCATTAATAATATCTAGATCAATGATTATTAGCTGGAATGTTGGGTAGTTGGGGTACTTGAATGACCAATGGCCAAGTACATAACACGCTGACCATGGTGACGTCCACCAATAAGGACGTTCTAATCCCTTCCCACCTGTTCAAACATCACAAACCCTGGAAACAAGTACCCTCTGGTAATGTGACATTGCTATTGAAAATGGCCATGTATACAGCCCGAGCGCTGGTTAAGAATCCGAAAGCTTGAGGCCCAGGTTCCCTCAAATTCTAATTTTTTTTAATGCAGGCAAATTTACACCACAACAGGCCGAGGGTCCCTCAAATTCTTAGGACTTGGGGCATTCTTAGTTATGTATTGCATGCATCTGCACAATTTGAAGCGAGCTTAAACGAGGTCACGAGGTGGAGTGAGCAGATTTGACAAGAGGCATGCACAAAAAAAAAATTAGAGCCTGAAAAATTGTTTTGTTGCAAAGCCGGGCTTGTCTGAGTTTCATGAGAGCAGTGCGGAAAAAAAAATAGAGCCTGAAAAATTGTTTGTTTTTGCAAAGCAAGGCTTTTCTGATTTTCATAAGGTTAGTGTGCAAAAAAAAAATAGAGTCTGAAAAACAGGTTTTTACAAAGCCGAGCTTTTCTGAGTTCATACGAGCAGTGTGGAAAAAACAATTTAGCGTGTTGGACCTCAGCCTGGAAGGGCGGAAGTTCCAATCCCGGTGGGGGACTTTTTGACATCTAACAGGGTCTGTCGATATGTTTTTTTCTTGTTTTCCTGTAGTCTATCCACATATCGATTTTGCGTGCGAAAAAATGCAATTTTTCCGAGCCTGAAAAAATGTTTTCTGCAAAGCCCGATTTCATCCCATAAGACCATAAGGGGTCACGCCACAAAAAAAATGAACCGCAAAGGGGACTTGCAAACTTCAAAAATAAGCAGTAATTTAAGAATTTGGCAATCCTATTCCAGGGCCCCTCAGATTCTTAAAGTACTATGTGTTTGGTATACCTGAAAATATGTAGCCCGCCTTGGATTCCAGCCCTCAAATTCTTATACCGTGAATTCTTGTACAATACTCAAGCAGTAGTTGATTTAGTCATTAAAGATGGTGATGTTCAATAGCTATGTCAGTTTACCAGAGGCTAGGGAAGAAATCACATATGACTGGGACCATGTAGGTGTTTCTCATATGAGAGATGAGAGTACTTAGATGTGCATCCGATTTGTGAAGTGGGTAAGAAACATGTGAGTAATCGACAAACTTAGCAGAAGACTCGGTTTCTAGGGAGTGGACTTGGGATGTGTAAAATCTAGTGAAAACGTGAAAAACAACCGATTTTTCCCAGCCACTTTGTTGCTGTTATGGCCTCGGTCACCGGTGACGTGAAATGTGAGATGGGTATAGGAAATGGTGGGTTAAGGATTGAAACAATAAGAAAAAGGGACAACATATGGTGAAAAATTGAACCAAAACACTTGTAGGATTTCAATATTTTTTAGGGTAGACCTTTGTTAGGTACAACTGCTGAATGGTTGGACGACTAAACCAAACATAAATGGCACATTTGCCCATAAAATAGGGGTGTCACTAAATTGAAATGGAGATATGGTCAACCAAAGTGGGTAAACACACCAGTGTATGGTAGGTTACTGGCTTAAGACATGGGGTTTCAGCAAAAAACATGGAGAATGTACCAAGTGATATACCATTAACATACCCATACACCATAAACCACTGAATTCACAAAGTGATGTCCACCAACTTAGCTATTGAGGGGGGCCCACATCATCCATTTTTATTTTTAAGGTATCTATTGGGGTACCACCCCAGTTTAGGAAACAACCTATTTAATATTAGGATGGAAAAATTGGGGATCAGGAAATGAACACTATGATCTTTGCACTGATTGCTTACGAAAGGTGAAATTGTGTGCCCCAGCTCCTATATAGATTTTTCTTTTTTATAGCAATGTGGTTCATGTTCAGCACAGTCCATCAAAACATATATTGCCGATAGCACTTGGTGATGTACTTGAAACACTATAGAATACAATATACTAATTCAGTGATTGATGAGATGTTGACTTTCACAGCTCGCAATGAGTCTGACCCATCGCTGGTCACTTTTTTTGTAGGGCCACGACTGAACATGACCCATGCGACTGCCTGGTCCTACCCAGCTGGACAGCCCAGGCTTTTGGCACCTCACAATCTCATGCTTGATCATGACTCCATTATGGCTATGGCTATGGGTCATTTTTTTAAAGACCTGGACCACAGGTTACCCTCTGGTAAACAGGCACACAACTATGGAAAGATCCACCATGCTATTAATGGGTAAACCCACTATTTCTATGGCCATGTTCAATAGCAAACTCCCCCATTTTCAATAGCAAACTGTTAGTTTACCAGGTAACCAGGTTGTAGTTCATTAACATGTATTAACCATCCATTTTTTGGGGGATCTCTGGGATCGGCACAAAAGTGGCAGGTTGGATTGCCTGTGTGGCTTAAAGAGGTCGTCGGAAGGCCGGCCAAATTTCGCAAATTTCACTTCAATTTTTTGGTTGAAGATCATGGGGATGCTGATAGTTGCTATCTATTTTTTGGGATTTAAAGAGATTTACAGTAATGGGATCTATATACTGGATTGGGATTCAATTGATATGATTGAATTTAGTGAGATTTTTCATGGGAAGTGGGATTTGCTGAGTGGCTGATTTCTGATTTTCCCACTGGGGACATCCACTATTTGGAATCTTTAAGGAAGGTGTTTGATATTTCTGGGGGTTCCTTAAGCAAATCGAAGCCCATTGGTTAAAACATGAATTTGCCATGGTATACCTCATTTTCAGGCACACCCATATGTAAGGAAAGGAATAAAACCAGAATGTAATGTTGGCAACATGTCTTTCCATGTTTCTCATTCTAAGACACAGCCATATACCAGGTGAATGAAGCGACAAACACGGGCAGTTGGTTACTGAAGATGGTGTGATGCTACTCCATAGAACTTTGAATTCGGTTAAAAATATAACTATAACCCTTCACCACTTATAAATCACTTAGTATGTGATACCACATTTATGAAATCATATCCACATTTACTTACAATCAGTTATAACTGGTAAAGGGCTTTAACTGTAAGATAAGTTTGGATTTTACTAGCAAACAATAGAGATTGATCCAGCAAACCAACTGAACTTTGCCGAGCTTGTTCAACAATTCTAGTAGTTGTCATTTCGAGTTGTGGTCACCAATTTTTACCACAATATCCTTATCTAGGAGAAGCTGACAGTTAAAGATGAAGCAGCCTTGGATAGCCCACGCATCGATTACTTACGGGGTGGCTTCCACCAATTCAGGCATTTTCATCAACAAAAAACACAACATGAGAATCAGACTCGGGATGTCCCGGAAATGACATGTTGTTATTTTTGTTAAATCTATCGTTTCTGGGTTCTTGGTTGCACATGGGCCCCTACAAAGCCTTTAGCCAAGTCTGGGAACCATCGTCTACAGATGTTTATTCTGCATGTGCCATGGTCAAGTCAGTAGGATTAGATTATCCATGATTAAAATTGGGGGATAGTCATCCCTGCGATTAATATTGCTTAAAAGACCCACTAGACGTATTTCCTAATAATGATGTGATGACCATAACCATCCATAACCTATATACCATGTTTTGACCATGACTGGCATGGTTTTGTAATTGGGATAATCGTTCTCTAATTGGGATAATTGGCATAATGTAACTATCTTGGTATTTGCCAATAGCAATTATTGTTATCTGGTGGTTTCCATAGATGGGGTACCCCCAGTTATCATCAATTTATCGTTGGAATTGTTGGAATTCCCATTATAAACCATCCAGCTACTGGGATACCCCCAGTTTAGGAAACCCCCATCTACTCTGATATACTCTGATATTTGTTGGTAGGAGATGGACAGACACGTGCTTTGAAAGCCAGTTGCAAATCAAACCAACAACCACAATTCCCTGAAGAATATGATGTAGAGGACAGTTTCATCATTGTTTAATCCTCTTGTGAAAAACCTTCAGAAATCAGAATGAATTGACATCTGGAAGCTCTTGTCCACCTGCATCGTGCTGTTTGCAAGCCGCCAAAATGCGAAGAACGCGGCAGACCGGTCCTTGGCACTGATTTCGCCCATGTGAAGAAAGTCGCACCCTTCAGGGGCGGACATCTCGTTCACGTCGTCTTGAACGAAGACGGGGTCCAAACAGCCAAGCCCGACAGCGTGGGGTGTTGGCAGAAGTGGTCGCAATAACGAAGGGTTTCAGGTCTTGCCTTCAGCGTGTCGTGCTTTTGCATATACATATATATTATAGAT
>CAMXCT020002935.1:470864-542515 GCA_947184155.2 Cladocopium goreaui
GATGATATAATATAAATGCGGTAACATGATATATGATATGAAACATATGATACGGTATGATATAATGAACTGTTCTGTGATATAATGTGAAACATAGAATACAATGAATTATCATAACATAAACATATCATATATGATGATATGACATAATGAAGTGTTGTGTAATATAACAAAAATAACATGTAATATGTTGGACTATTTTATTATATAATGTAATACAACCTAAGAACATATAAATATGATCTGTAATACCAAATATTGTGTGATATACTTTCAATTATTTGTTTGATTTATTCTACATTATATATATAGTATACATGACATTATATGATATGTATATATTATAAAGTTTGTTCCTTGGAATGTGCACTATAATTTACATTATAGCATACATTATATTCTACATTATACACTATATATATTTACAAAATATAAATATATTATGAGATATTACATTGTATATACTATGAATTGATAATCCATAGGAGATGGGTTGGAGGAGGGAACACCACTTGAAAAGGGGAACATATAACCTTTGGACATCTATTCATGATACTCACGTTTGGCTAGAGGAATTTACCATGGCACTAACCCCATTAGCAAGTAATTTACCCCATTCCACCCATCATATTTTCTGTTTGGAGCCAAGGTTCATTTCCTATTCAACACAATGTACTATTTATTCCAATATTTTTCCAAATTCATCCATTTTTCATCACCCATTTTCCCAATTCATCTCCCGATATAGATTTCCATGTCAGTCCTAGGACGACTGTCTCCATCGATCATAGGGACCAGAGTAGGAGACCATGATTTTTGCCAATAAATAGTCCTCTTACGATACCCTCTGGTAAACATACAAAAAACTATTGAAAATTGTGATTTTCCATAGTTATAGTGGATTTACGCATTAAACATGGTGATTTTCCATAGAAATAGTGGATTTACCCATTAAAACTGGTGGATCTTTCCATAGTTATGTGGCAGTTTACCAGAGGGTACTTGCTCCATTACTGTAGTACCACACTTTCTCCATTTAGTATTGCGTCAATCCTACACCATATATACCTACAAAATCCCTATCAATAGCTCTATATCTGAACCCCATTTACCCCATCCAACATGGTCCTCATCTCCGGTCTGCGGCATCCGCTCTCCAGGCTTCATTGTGACGCCAAAACGCCACGTGAACTCGCCAGCGGTCTCTGGGCGCTGGCCAAGTTGCGCGCGATGGCGGAGGCGGAAGAGTGGTTAAAGGAGACTGGGTCAAAATTCCTGGAGAGTTACAAGGTACAATGTGGGGCCCCCCAGTTATAAGTTGGTTTGTTGGAATTGTTGGAGGGTTGTGTTGGAGGCTTTTCTCACAACTTTGGAATTGTCAGATTTGAATCTGTTGAATACTGAGTGTAGTCCTGTAGCTGAACATATTTTTCATGGGCTTAGAACCCCTGTGGGGAAAACCAGTGATGTGAAGATTGGTTTATAATCCCAGTAACTATATAGTTATGAGTACTATAAACCATAGTTTTTGGAGTTATGAACCAACTTAGCGATTTCGTTTGGGAGCCCCACTTTGTAGGGACCCCAACACCCTGAGTTGGTTTCAGGTTGGCAATGGTTGGCATTTATTACTAGTTAATTATCCATCCGCGTCTCCTTTTCAAACAATATCCACATCCAAATACAGTTAGGGTCACACATATTTTCGGGGATTCCATGCATTGAGTATTGCGGAACAATTGGCCTAATTGGAACGGCATAATTCTCATGTTGGGACCCTTTCAGTATTGCCTGTCCAACTGCCTGATTAAAAATGAATATGTAAATCACATCAGTTCAATGCAAAACTGTTTGAGGTTCAAATTTGAGAAACAAAGTTTTTGCAAGGAAAAGTAATTTTGTTTAAGAATTCGGCAAGCACTAGGTATATTCACCCAACATTCCGACAGAAATCATTGGGGATGGATCACAAGTAAAGCTGACCGCTCCACAGGAGCTTCCAGAGGAAAGGGAATGGAAACCGCAGGAGATCCCGGAGCTTCCCCAGTGAAGTCTTTAAGTTGGTTTTGAAATCCAGCTACATTTATAACATGTTATAACTACATATATACAGGGGTACCATATAGTATAATATATGTGATATATTTATATATATACATATATATACACATATATATATAGTGTATAGTAAAACATCATATTTATATATATATATACATATACATATGTAATTTGCAGTGAGATATGAGTTGTAAACCAACTTACCTAGCTTTAGGGCACCACCTTAAATGGTGTAGTTAAGTCTAGCAACATTTGTTACATGAAAATGATGATTTGTACCACATATGTCCCTTTTTGGGCACGGGGGGATCCTGGAGTGGATAGAAATATGGATTATCACAATCAAATGGTGGGAAATGTTTCACACAGCGAGAAGATCAATTTTCCAACATATGTCCTCTTTTTTGCATTTGTTGGATTTTGTTTGAGGATTTGGATTGACATTTCCATATTCTATCTACTTCAGAACGATTATAGACAGGAATGTCCTGGCTGTCTCCTCCAGCGTCAAGCCCTCGGGTTTTGTTGGAGGCTTTTCTCACGACTTTGGAATTGTCAGATTTATTTGAATCTGTTGAATACTGAGTGTAGTCCTGTAGCTGAACATATTTTTCATGGGCTTAAAACCCCATCTAATGGTAGATTCCTACAATGTGCCCCCCCCCCCCAGTGATGTGAAGATTGGTTTATAAACCCCAGCGACCAGTTCGTTATAAATACCATAAACCATAGTGAAATTGGAGTTATGTGAACACCAGCTTGGCGATTTCGTGGCCATGGAGGTCCCACTTTGTATAGATGTATGGCTTTGTCTGAAAATAGGCTACCTACAGTTATGGCCATTAACATCATTAACAGTTTTATAAATGGAGATATAACTTCCATAACTAGTTGCTTATACATCATGAACTAATTTCATAAAAAAAATGTTTCTTGGGCCATAACTGTGGTAAACTAACAGTTTGCTATTGAAAATTGCCATTTAGTTCGTTGATTTACCCATTAACAATGGTGATTTTCCAGTTCTTATTTGTCTGTTTATGGAAAATCACCTTTTGATAGCTGTTAGTTAGTACCATTTAGTACCTCAAAATCCAACGATCAACGGCACCTTATCGAAACGTCTATCGCAGGAGTTGTCCAATACTCTCTGGGCATTGGCCACTTTGCTGCTCGCTGAAGTTTATCATGACTCGATGATGTGTGATGCATCAGTGTTTTTTGTTTCTCTATACACAGATCATACATATATCTTCTATATATACCATCATATGCCATCATATACCATCATATACCATCATATACCATCATATACCTACATATATACATAGTATTCATGGATTGAAGTGTGTGCAATATGTCAATATGTGTTTCATGATCTGCTTTGTGGTTGAAAAGAATTGTGATTGTTGTTGTTTTGAGGATCCCTGTATGTACCCGAAATGGAGCACTCAAACTACCCATCCTTCTGACATAGGCATCAGTCAAATTTGGTCCCCAAAAAAGGAGACACAGCAGCTGATGAAATCCGATCCAACTCGAAACGTTCCAACCTGAATTTTGAAACCATGTCACAACCAAAGTTGTAAGTGTTCAACCATACTGACTCATATTTGGGATGATGAAGTTACAATTATATAAGTCTATATATATATATATTCATATATTTATATTTCGGATATTTGGGATGATCCCCAATTGATCAATGTATCTTTCAAATGGCTTGAACCCAGCAGGACGTTTCTGATTTCCCAGGTCTCTCAAGGAGGCAGGGAGGGGAGAATGGGGAGAACTGGGAGAACTGACGATGGAACATGGAGCGCAACAAAGCT
This sequence comes from Cladocopium goreaui, assembly GCA_947184155.2. Lineage (NCBI taxonomy): Eukaryota > Dinophyceae > Suessiales > Symbiodiniaceae > Cladocopium > Cladocopium goreaui. The sequence goes on from CAMXCT020002935.1 coordinate 474,758, forward strand.
CATCAAGACTGGGGTTCAATTTGGTATAACACGGTGCAACGGGCACATCACCAACACTATTCATCACTATTCAGATTATTCAGGGTGTTCCAAAAAGTTTTCTCTTGCTTTTAAGCACCAATGCCGGGTTGTTGTAATACCATATATATATAATGTTGCGTCCTGATTAGTGTGTGGCCCCCCCCCCTCCCCTAAACTATTTCTGGACTCTCTTTAAAGTAGAAAGTCAAAAATTTCTTCCCAAAAGAAAAACATATCCTCAATTAAGTAAGGATTTCAATTGGCTACAATTGAAATCTAATTACTATTGTTTTTTTTGCCGATGAAGTTGTGGTATTTGTAGTACATGTAGTACTTGTAGTACTTGTAGTACTTGTAGTACTTGTAGTACTTGTAGTACTTGTAGTACATGTAGTACTTGTAGTACATGTAGTACTTGTAGTACTTGTAGTACTTGTAGTACTTGTAGTACTTGTAGTACTTGTAGTACTTGTAGTACTTGTAGTTGTAGTACTTGTAGTACTTGTAGTACTTGTAGTACTTGTAGTACTTGTAGTACTTGTAGTACTTGTAGTACTTGTAGTACTTGTAGTACTTGTAGTACTTGTAGTACTTGTAGTACTTGTAGTACATGTAGTACTTGTAGTACTTGTAGTACATGTAGTACTTGTAGTACATGTAGTACTTGTAGTACATGTAGTACTTGTAGTACTTGTAGTACTTGTAGTACTTGTAGTACTTGTAGTACATGTAGTACTTGTAGTACTTGTAGTACATGTAGTACTTGTAGTACATGTAGTACTTGTAGTACATGTAGTACTTGTAGTACTTGTAGTACTTGTAGTACTTGTAGTACTTGTAGTACATGTAGTACTTGTAGTACATGTAGTACTTGTAGTACATGTAGTACTTGTAGTACTTGTAGTACTTGTAGTACTTGTAGTACATGTAGTACTTGTAGTACTTGTAGTACTTGTAGTACTTGTAGTACTTGTAGTACTTGTAGTAAGGGTTGGAAAGCTGTTCTTTAATAAGGGTTTAATAAGGGATTGGTTCTCTTGGGAAAGGCTTGGAGTTTGAATTTGGCAATTTTGGAAATGGCTTGCTTCCCTTCTGGGCTTCCAGGGGCTGCTCTGGCACAGCTTGCTGCAATAGTGAACCCAGCAAACAAACCTACTAAAGTGAAATGGGGCCTCTACTGGTCCAGGGCCTTGGAAAATTGTGGGGAAGCTGTTCTTTAATAAGGGTTTAATAAGGGATTGGTTCTTTTGGGAAAGGCTTGCAGTTTGAATTTGGCAATTTTGGAAATGGCTTGCTTCCCTTCTGGGCTTCCAGGGGGTGCTCTGGCACAGCTTGCTGCAATAGTGAACCCAGCAAACAAACCTACTAAAGTGAAATTGGGCCTCTCCTGGTCCAGGGCCTTGGAAAATTATGGAAAAGCTGTTCTTTAATAAGGGTTTAATAAGGGATTGGCTCCTTTGGGAAAGGCTTGGAGTTTGAATTTGGCAATTTTGGAAATGGCTTGCTTCCCTTCTGGGCTTCCAGGGGCTGCTCTGGCACAGCTTGCTGCAATAGTGAACCCAGCAAACAAACCTACTAAAGTGAAATGGAGCCTCTCCTGGTCCAGGGCCTTGGAAAATTGTGGAAACGCTGTTCTTTAATAAGGGTTTAATAAGGGATTTGTTCTTTTGGGAAAGGCTTGGAGTTTGAATTTGGCAATTGCCTTTGGAAAAGGCTTGCTTCCCTTCTGGGCTTCCAGGGGCTGCTCTGGCACAGCTTGCTGCAATAGTGAACCCAGCAAACAAACCTACTAAAGTGAAATGGAGCCTCTCCTGGGCCAGGGCCTTGGAAAATTGTGGAAAAGCTGTTCTTTAATAAGGGTTTAATAAGGGATTGGTTCTTTTGGGAAAGGCTTCGGGTTTGAATTTGGCAATTTTGGAAAAGGCTTGCTTCCCTTCTGGGCTTCCAGGGGCTGCTCTGGCACAGCTTGCTGCAATAGTGAACCCAGCAAGCAAACCTACTAAAGTGAAATGGAGCCTCTCCTGGTCCAGAGCCTAGGAAAATTGTGGAAAAGCTGTTCTTTAATAAGGGTTTAATAAGGGATTGGTTCTTTTAGGAAAGGCTTGCAGTTTGAATTTGGCAATTTTGGAAATGGCTTGCTTCCCTTCTTCAGGGGCTGCTCTGGCACAGCTTGCTGCAATAGTCAACCCAGCAAACAAACCTACTAAAGTGAAATGGGGCCTCTACTGGTCCAGGGCCTTGGAAAATTGTGGGAAAGCTGTTCTTTAATAAGGGTTTAATAAGGGATTGGTTCTTTTGGGAAAGGCTTGCAGTTTGAATTTGGCAATTTTGGAAATGGCTTGCTTCCCTTCTTCAGGGGCTGCTCTGGCACAGCTTGCTGCAATAGTGAACCCAGCAAACAAACCTACTAAAGTGAAATGGGGCCTCTACTGGTCCAGGGCCTTGGAAAATTGTGGGAAAGCTGTTCTTTAATAAGGGTTGAATAAGGGATTGGTTCTTTTGGGAAAGGCTTGCAGTTTGAATTTGGCAATTTTGGAAATGGCTTGCTTCCCTTCTTCAGGGGCTGCTCTGGCACAGCTTGCTGCAATAGTGAACACAGCAAACAAACCTACTCAGATAGAGATGCATTTACAGGCTCAGATAGGGAGATGAGCAAAAAATTGACTGAGCTACAGCGTTTTTGAGAAAAAATGCCTCTCAGCAATTACAGTTTTTTTGCAAAAAAAAGGGCTCTCCCAATTTTGTTTTGCCACAAAAGCGAACCCTCCAAACAATACATGAGTTTCAGAATAATTTGGAAAAAAATTGCCACAATAGCGACCCTAGGTACTAATCAGGACTCAACATTATAGTTGATGTACGTGCAAGGTACTTAGATGGACCATGGAGTTTGTGAACTGGTCAGCTGGATTATGACCTGTTACTGGACCTGTTACGAGGGAGATATAAACATATTAATAGGATAAACATATAAAAACTACAGTTATGGCAATCAATAGTTATAAATGTACATAGAACTCCTATAACTAAGGTTTTACTGTTATACATCATGATAATCCCATAAAAAAAATAACTGTTGGTTGGGCCATAACTGTAGTTACTAAGCAGGCAACTCGATGGCCCAACCCTAGCGTTTAGCGACCCGTCTGAAGGGAGCATCGGATGATTTGGGGTGATGGTGCATGTGGTTGACCGAATAGAGTTACATGTTCCACAACCTTCCTTTACCTGGGTTGACTTACTTGTGCTTAGTAGGGAATGGATGTCAATGAGGGAATGGAATTATTATTGATAGATATTGTGGATCATTCCCTCATTCCCTACTAAGCACAAGCAAGTTAAATATGATTAAAGAAAGGGGTTGGTAAATGTACCTTTTTGTGGAGATTTTGAACATCACCTTCAAGTATTTGCTGGATATTGTACCCCTAGCTGAGTGACGCTCAATTAAGACATTTCCCCCTGATAGATTGTTTGTGTTGTTGGGATTATATAGATGATTTCAGCTTGTAACTCGTAACCCAATAAAAGTTAAACATTTTCAGCAAGGGATCAACCGACAACACCAGGACTCGGTCATTTCATTTCAGCGGAATCTTAAGATCATCAAGATCCATCAGGATCCCCTTTTTTTCCTGCAGATTGTTGGCGGGCAGTTATGGCCATGGCTATTCGTTATAACTTGTTATTTCTATGGGATAAAACACATTCTATAAATGGGGTTTTCTTAGTACTTATAACTGGTATTTCGGGCCTTAACTGTGCAGATTGTTGCAGGGCGTCCACATCAATGAGAATTTCAGGATGCTAAAATTGTGTGGGGATATTCCCTGAAATTTAGGCCTAAACAAATAGGCCAAACATATATGGCATCGGTACCTCCAATCAATCGGTCCCTGAAATTCCCATTGTCCACAAGCGACAAGGTGGTGCCCCCCCAGTTATAAGATGGTTTACAATCCCATTAACTAGTTCGATATATCTACCATAAGTCCTAGTGAAATTAGAGTTATAAACCAACTTAGCTATCGACCGGGGGCACCACATTGTATATGGATGTCAAGACTTGGCAGGAAATGTGGTACAAGACTTTGGCTCAGTGGAGCACCAAAAGGATGGAAAGCATGGAAGGCCGGATCGGTGGCGATGGATCCGATGGGTGGCCCTGCAAAAAAGCTGCGCAGAAAGGGACAATCAGCAGTTCTACAAGGTGCAGTTAAGGCCCTTTACCAGTTATAAGTACTTATAACCCCATTTATAGAATGTATAATCCCATTTATAACAAGGTATAACTATAAATGGCCATAACTGTGGGCCCCCCGTTTCCGATCGCTAATTTGATGCAAATAACTTGGTTAATTATGGTTAATTATGGTTTATGGCTATGGGCTAGATATTAAACATGATATCATCGCTGCGACCCTGACGTTGCGCCGCGTCTGACTTCAGGTGGATATGAAGATAAAGTTGATGTTATTACCCCAAACAACATATTGTTCATAGGGTGTGGCGGAGTTTGATCCCTTATGAAGATAAAGTTGATGTTATTACCCCAACCAACATATTGTTCACAGGAGATGGCAAATTTTGATCCTTGATGAAGATAAAGTTGATGTTAATACCCCAATCAAAATATTGCAGCCGCATCTCATCGCGCCCGCCCAGAGTTCGTGGAGTGCGAGGTGGAAGGGCCAAGAGGACCGGAGAACTCATCCGTAGTTGGCAACGTGATTTTGATCTCTTCTCAAACTGGCTGTACAAAGAGACGCAAGGGTTCTGGCTCTCATACCTTTTGGTACGAAACTGTTGATCCTGAGCTCATCTGGACAATACGTGTGTTCCGAGCGCTTCGACAGTACTGCACAGCTGATCAGATCTTTGTTCATTTTGCCAACACTTTCCGTCCATATCGCGATCGATCCACTTGGGACGATTACAACCAGTATAGAGGACCTCAAGGGGTAAGGGGATCTGTGTTTACACATAACACTAGCCCGGCACCAACGGAAGAAAATAGCTTAGGACCAGACCAATTGGGAGATCAACAATCTTCTTCTGAAGAGACCCATACTCCTCCATCACCAGCTGGCGAATTTTGATCCCTCATGAAGATAAAGTTGATGTTATTGCCCCAGCCAACAAATTGTTCATAGGGGGTGGCGAATTTTAATGTATGACAATCATTATGTTTTGATGTGATGATGTGATGATGATGTTCATCATCATCATCATGACGATTGTAAGTGTGGAGCAACGTCCGGTTTGGGGCGAACATGATATAACCATCATTACTTGATGGGGTTTAGAAACCAATTGATAACTGGGGGGGCCTCACCTGTTAGATACGATGTAACTTGGCTATGCATTTGAGTTGACAGGTTGACACCGAAAGGACGGAGGCCAAAAGAAATACTTTCCGGTAGTTTCACATATATTTTTTGAAAATGGCGCATTTATGGTTGAATGACCTAGATTTACCCATGGAAACCTGTTGTTTTCCCATTTGTTGAAGAACCAATCAGTATCCTACTGGTGATGATGAGTTTGAATGGCTTTGAAGTTCTTGTGGACCTTCATGTGGACCTTTGTGGAATTTGGGAATTGTCGCCGCAGTAGAACCTGAAAGACCAATCAAAGACTTTGCACTGCAGGAAGGCAACTGTTCCATAAATGTCCATGATCCTACATGTGCTTGACTCCATGTCTCAAAGGCAACCTTTTGTGGTAAAACCGCCCCAGTTTGCCCGAAGAAACATGATGAAACGGAATCTCGCAAAGGATCACAAAAAGGACAAGGTGGGCCCACCGTTCACGATAGCTAAGTTGACCTAACTAAGTGAACTGGAGGTTTCCTAAAATGTGGGTACCACAGTTATCATCCTTGTTTGGGGGGTGGATTTTCCTTGACATTCACCATCCAGCTATTGGGGTAGCCTTGTTTTACAAAACCCCAAGTATGGTTTAAATTTTGAAATAACCATCCTCAGTGATAAGTTGATTAAGAAAACCCAATCGATAGCTAAGTTGACTTATGACTTGGTTAATTATGGTTTTTGGAGGATATAGCTATAGTTACTGGCACCAAAAAAAAACAAACATAACTGGTGTGGCCCTACTCGTTGGTGATGACAAGAATACTGGTAACGACTCAAAGGTTGCGGTAAAACAATCCCTACTATCATGATTAGACAATATTACCAGGTCAATCTTAGATGGGTAGTTTAATCCTTTCGTCTTTTGGTATCAATGGGATGATCTACTAACCAGCTAAGAATTTATTTTTGCAGGGTATCTAAGATTTGCCATGATTAGGAGTACCCTCTGGTATACTAACATAACTACTGAAAATGGTCCATTTATAGTTGATTTACCTATTAACAGTGGTGATTTTCCATAATTATGTTAGTTTACCAGAGGGTAGATCTTGTAGCAATTTGTGAATGGCTAGCTTTTTTTCCAAAAAAAACGGAGGGTAGGATAGAAGACCTGATCAATTTTCTGGGTCCAAAATAGTACCCCATGTTGGGTCATCATAGCCTACTCCCGGATCATTCCAGTAAGGAGTCTTCACATTTTTTGTGGCTAGTATGTGTATGTATATACATATACATTATATATATATACATGTTATATGTTGATATTTTTTAATAGTAGTTGACCCAAAAACCAGATTTGGAAAATCCAGTGCCCATTTTCACTGGGATTTTTTTTTAATGAAGGGGGATGCCTTTTTGGGTCATCTATTTCAGGTCAGCACTTGGCCAACATTTCGTGGGCACTGGCGACTGTCAGCCATGAAGACGAGATCTGGTTCTCAGCCCTACACAAGGAGATGAGCACCTCAGCTGAGTCGACTGGGAAACGCATTTTTTTGGGGGGTTAAACGTGGTAGGTCAACAGTCAACATCTGATTTTTCATCTAACATAGAAGGCGGTGCCCAAAGATATATATATATATATATACCAGTTGGTTTATAATTTATAACCCAGTTTTGTGTGTTTTTCTGGATGTTTCAAACTACAGTTAGATAAACAATTAATTACACAAGCACCATAAACATATTAGATTTCATGTAACCATAAGTTCCATAAGTTGGATTTATAAACCAGCAAGCACTGGCAGCACTTCGAATCACCACGTGTGTCATGGTAGGTCTGTTGGGAATGACACAATGTGCCCCACTTGGAGATGTTTGTGTTGTTAAAGTCTACAATGTGGTGCCCCCCGTCGATAGCTAAGTTGGTGAACATAGCTCTAATTTCACTAGGACTTATGGTAGATATATCTATAGTTAATGGGATTCTAAACCAACTTATACCTGGGGGGGCACCACCTTGTAGATATAGCATGATATACCTACAAGCTGAGGCCCTATTGAGTTTTGTTTGTTGGTCAAAAAAACATCGAACTAGAGCTGGAAGTGCCAATTTGCCCGAGTCAACCGCGTTATAAACCAACTTAGCTATCTACAAAGGGCCACTTTGTAGGGTTTATGGTAATTATAATTACAGAAAAGTACAGTCTTCATATGGTTTATAAATCAAGGAACATAAGCGTCAGGGCACCACCTTGTAGATGTTCTTTTCCCATTGGTTAGTAGGGGTTCTCCTCATGAAAACCAACCTTAATAGGTGATACCAAATAAATCCAAAACACGCAAAGGACCCTTTTCGTAAAAGGACCATGTCAGGAGGATTCCCGAAATGGGAGTATCCCCAAGGCCCCAAAGCATCCAAAATTTGACCGCGTTTAGTATTTCAGTATTGAAACAACCGTGCGAGGTTGGGGTTTAAGAACACCCAACATTGAATGGCAATGTTTCCCATAGGATCCATGGTGCTGGTATATATATATATGTTAACATTTGGGGTATATTGATGGTAAATGTTACCATATATAGCATACATGGATCCTATGGGTTTGGCTGTAAGTGGATACCCATTATACTTAAAACTTTTGCAGTCGATTATGGGGCAGCTGACTTTGATTTGGGGACATCACTTTTAGGTCTGAATTGAGCCATGTATTTCTTCATATCCTAGTGCTCCCTATAGTTAGAACTCCCTGGGAAGTAAAACTGTATGTTTTTAATTAGTACAAGATAGTACAAGTGCGACATTTGTTATACAGGAGAGGCCTGCGCACACCGGACCTGGAATCTGAAAGCAGCACTTGGACCAAAACCAGGCAAAGTTAATCCACAATATCGGCATACGAAGGTAAATCAGCATGTGCTCGCCGAAGAGGTTCCTAAAAATACTAATAAGAATCAAATTCCTTCCCTAAGAAGTCAATTGTCCAATCATGTCCAGTCTGTAGCGTCGCCCCATTACAAACATCAACTAAAATGCGCTTGGCGAAGAAGTTCCCTGATAAGCGCCTTTCTTTAATATTATATTCAACCAAGGTCAAGCACAATTTGCTGCCTGAAGAGACACCCTAATCAGGACCAAAGTATCGACTAAAAAAAAATACATATATGATTCACATTCATTTTGTATCAACCGAATCCAAGCCTCAAACACATGGCATCTTTTATTTTGGAGGTCCAAGACCACCATTTCAATCCAGTTCGCCATTTAAGGTCCATAGTAAAATTGTAGTAAATTTTATATTGAAATAATAAGGGGAAAACCCTTGAAATTTGTGAAAACAATTGCTGGCAAATAGTTTCTATTAATTTCAGGAAACTTACCAAGAGCATGAAGGGGTGAAAGGGAATTACCCGTTAAATCAGACTTAAATTTGGATGATCTATGGCCCATGATCTAGATCCTGAGACCCCAATTCGGTTGCAAAAGTTTCTTAGCAAAAGATCCACTCGTTCTGCCGGTCATACGGGGAATGAGGCCGATGGTAAGCGAGCTTCTCAAACCAGACCCACCGGCTGGTGTTCAGAAAAGGTCAGTTGTGCAGTTAGGCACCCACCTCGGTAGGGTGCAAGGCAAACTTGTTAGGGTACAGTTTTCTGACTCGCGACCACCAAAAACTCTTTCATGGAAATAGACTCATAGATCTAGGAAACAGAAGATGTATAGAACATATGTTTGACAATGTTTCACAATTGTTCTTGCTGCTGCAAATATCTTCCACCCAAAGAAGGCAACAATCAATGTCTTCCCCGAGGGATTCTTTTTGGCCTTGCTAGTCGTAGCAATCAGGTCGTGGAACTCGACTACGGTATATCATGGCAACCCTGCATTCATAAACCTCTAGGCTGAATTTCGGTGGTACTATGGGTACTGCACCTTTTGAGTAGCAACTCTCATTACTTCTCTTGGCACTTTGTCAATTCCGAGGAGAACCGCGTCAGGCTCTCTGCGTACTGGACGGCAACAATGTTTGCCGTCGACTGCGGGTGGAACGTCAGTAGGGTTGGCACTGAGTTGATGGAGCTCCCGCAGGAATCGTACGAGCATCTCAGGAGGAATGTGAACTTTGTGTTGGACACCTTGCCTGAGTCGTGCCAGGAGCGCATTGCCGAGATCACGCAGCTTGTGTTTGGGCAGTCAAGACGCCACATCCTTCCCACAGGATCTGCCTTCACTGTTGAAAAGGTGCAAGCACGTCAGCCGGACACTGATGATTTCCCCGATGTCAAGAACTTGGATCCGAAAATGTTCGCGACTCCACCAGCTGACGCACCTCCCAAGCTGTAAGGTGTGATTAATGGATATGTTCAGCATGTTTTACCAGTATCCTTCCCATACTTCAAATAAATAAACAAATAAATAAATATATATATATATGCATCCCCAAGCTTGGATGGGCATATTGTTTATAGAATGGGCTAGCGCCCAGGTGCCGCCGACCCGCCGACCCCCCTCTATTTGGGGGGCACTGTGGGGAGAGAGAGAGAGAGAGAGAGAGAGAGACAGAGAGGGAGAGGGAGAGGGAGAGGGAGAGGGAGAGGGAGAGATGGATGCCTGTTGGGGAAGTGGCCTTGGCCCTGGGGTGCCTGCTGGGGAGGGTGTTTGGAGGGTTTGGAGGGTTTTGGAGGGTTTGGAGGGTTTTGGAGGGTGTTTGGAGGGTTTGGAAGGTTTTGGAGGGTTTGGAGGGTTTGGAGGGTTTTGGAGGGTGTTTGGAGGGTTTGGAGGGTTTTGGAGGGTTTGGAGGGTTTTGGGGCGTTTGGAGTGTTTGCGGGCTGGCAAACGGCAGCTTTGAAAGCCAATAGAAAGCCATTGCTGTGGCCTTGGCCCTGGGGTGCCTGATTGAGAAGTGCCCTTGGCCCTGGGGTGCCTGTTGGGGAAGGTGTTTAGAGGGTTTGGAGGGTTTTGGAGGGTTTGCAGGGTTTTGAAGGGGGTTGGAGGGTTTGGAAGGTTTTAGAGGGTTTGGAGGGTTTCGAGGGTTTGGGATGGTGTTTGGAGGGTTTGGATGGTTTTGGAGGGTTTGGAGGGTTTTGGAGCGTTTGGAGCGTTTGCGGACTGGCAAACAGCAGCTTTGAAAGCCTCAGAAAGCAATTGCTGTGGCCTTGGCCCTGGGGTGCCTGTTCGGGAAGTGGCCTTGGCCCCGGGGTGCCTGCTGGGGACGGTGTTTGGAGGGTTTGGAAGGTTTTGGAGGGTTTGGAGGGTTTGGAAGGTTTTGGAAGGTTTGGAGCGTTTGCGGGTGGGCAAACGGCAGCTTTGAAAGCACATAGAAAGCCATTGCTGTGGCCTTGGCCCTGGGGTGCCTGTTTGAGAAGTGGCCTTGGCCCTGGGGTGCCTGTTAGGGAAGTGGCCTTGGCCCTGGGGTGCCTGCTGGGGAAGGTGGTTGGAGGGTTTGGAAGGTTTTGGAGGGTTTGGAGGGTTTCGGGTGGTGTTTGGAAGGTTTGGAAGGTTTTGGAGGGTTTGGAGGGTTTGGAGGGTTTTGGAGGGTGTTTGGAAGGTTTGGAGGGTTTTGGAGGGTTTTGGAGCGTTTGGAGTGTTTGCGGACTGGCAAACGGCAGCTTTGAAAGCCAATAGAAAGCCACTGCTGTGGCCTTGGCCCTGGGGTGCTTGTTTGAGAAGTGGCATTGGCCCTGGGGTGCCTGTTGGGGAAGGTGTTTGGAGGGTTTGGAGGGTGTTTGGAGGGTTTGGAGGGTTTTGGAGGGTTTGGAGGGTTTTGGAGGGTTTTGGAGGGTGTTTGGAGGGTTTGGAGGGTTTTGGAGGGTTTGGAGGGTTTTAGAGCGTTTGGAGTGTTTGCGGGCTGGCAAACGGCAGCCATTGCTGTGGCCTTGGCCCTTGGGTGCTTGTTTGAGAAGTGGCCTTGGCCCTGGGGTGCCTGCTGGGGAAGGTGTTTGGAGGGTTTGGAGGGTTTGGAGGTGTTTGGAGGGTTTGGAAGGTTTTGGAGGGTTTGGAGGGTTTGGAGGGTTTTGGAGGGTGTTTGGAGGGTTTGGACGGTTTTGGAGGGTTTGGAGGGTTTTGGAGGGTATTTGGAAGGTTTGGAGGGTTTTGGATGGTTTGGAGGCTTTGGAGGGTTTGGAGGCTTTGGAGGGTTTTGGAGCGTTTGGAGTGTTTGCGGGCTGGCAAACGGCAGCTTTGAAAGCTTCAGAAAGCAATTGCTGTGGCCTTGGAGGGTGTTTGGAGGGTTTTGGAGGGTTTGGAGGGTTTTGGAGCGTTTGGAGTGTTTGCGCTGGCAAACGGCAGCTTTGAAAGCCAATAGAAAGCCATTGCTGTGGCCTTGGCCCTGGGGTGCTTGTTTGAGAAATGGCCTTGGCCCTGGGGTGCCTGTTGGGGAAGGTGTTTGGAGGGTTTTGGAGGGTTTGGATGGTTTTGGAGGGTGTTTGAAGGTTTGGACGGTTTTGGAGGGTTTTGGAGCGTTTGGAGCGTTTGCCGGCTGGCAAACGGCAGCTTTGAAAGCCAATAGAAAGCCATTGCTGTGGCCTTGGCCCTGGGGTGCCTGCTGGGGACGGTGTTTGGAGGGTTTGGAAGGTTTTGGAGGGTTTGGAGGGTTTGGAAGGTTTTGGAAGGTTTGGAGCGTTTGCAGGCGGGCAAACGGCAGCTTTGAAAGCCCATAGAAAGCCATTGCTGTGGCCTTGGCCCTGGGGTGCCTGTTGGGGAAGTGGCCTTGGCCCTGGGGTGCCTGCTGGGGAAGGTGTTTGGAGGGTTTGGACGGTTTTGGAGAGTGTTTGGAGGGTTTTGGAGGGTTTGGAGGGTTTTGGAGGGTGGTCCGACAGGACAAGTTTCCCACCTGCGGTGGTCCCAGGCGCCGCCCCGGCCTTGGCGAAGGCCGGGGTCGGCGGATATAATCCTTTAGTTCTTGGCTGTAAATGGAATCTTTTTCATACCCAGCAGTTTTTGTGGATTACCATGAAGATTGACCATGTATGTTGCCTACTCAGTTGTGCAATATGGCCCCCCCGCAGTTATAAGTTGGTTTATAAGTTCGTTATAAGTACCATTAATACACCATAGTGAAATTGGAGTTATGTGAACCCCAACTTAGCTATCAACAATCAGTGTTTAATCCCATTAAATTCCCAACTTGTCGTGGTTTTCTATCCCTATTTTTCTTTGGTTTCAAACCAACTTGTCGCGATTTCGTGGCCATGGGGGCCCTACTTTGTTCAGAACCTCCACAGTTATGGCCATGTACTCGTATTAGTTATAACTTGTTATAAATGGGACTATACATTCTATAAATGGGGTTATAAGTACTTATAACTGGTATTTCGGGCCTTAACTGCACCGAGGTCGCCGTCGAGAGATGAACGACCTGCACTTGGAGCCGAAGCAATTGGCCAACATTTTCTGGGCCATGTCCAAGCCGGGCATCCCAGAGCCGATGCCCCGATGCCGGTGCTGTTCCAACACGACAGCGATCTGATTTTTTTGGCAGACGTGCCAGGGGGTTTAGACAGTTATGGCCATGGCTATTAGTTATAACTGGTTGGTTATACATCATGAAATAATCCCATGTATAACTGTTAGTTGGGCCATAACTGTGTTTAATTAGTTATAACTGTTTTTTGACATGGGATTATACATTCTATAAATGGGGTTATTTCAGTACTAACTGGTTTTTCGGACCAAAAGTGTAACTTCTCCCATTTGATTCTGGAGATATTTTTTCGAACTAGTTTGAATTTTGAACCAACCATAGTGGATCAAGGGATTTTAAAAATAAAACTGGCAGTGTGCACTTCATCTGTTTTTTTACATTAAACATCATTTAAAAAACATGCGCAAAAAATCATTTAATGATCAACTATATATCAAAAATTGAAATGAAGTGACTCATCCTCTTGAAATGGTTCTGTTTTGTTTTTTATTGATTAAAATACCCTCTGGTAAACTAACACAGCTATGGAAAATCACCATTTTTCATAGGTAAATCGACTATTTCTATGTGCCATTTTCCATAGCTATGTTAGTCATTACCAGAGGGTAATTCAAGTGGGCTATTCCCCCTCTTGAGCGACCAAGGTTGGGCTTCCGTGGCAGCTTGCTGTGGCAGCTGGGCGACGATCTCTCCAGACCAGGCCGGCTCTTATTGTGACAACAAGGGGGTGACACGTGCCATCGTGAAACATACAATGCGGTGGCCCCCCCACAGTTATGGCCATTTATTAGCTATAACTGATTATAAATGGGATTATACATTCTATAAATGGGGTTATAAGTACTTATAACTGGTAAAGGGCCTTAACTGCAGTTATAAGTTGTTCTAAGTTGGTTGATAATCCCCAGTAACTATAGTCATAAGTGCAATAAACCATAGTTTTTGGAGCTATGAACCAACTTGGCGATTTCGTTTAAGGGGGCACCACATTGTAGATATTGTAGGATTTTTAGCACCAAATTATTGTGGTTTCCAGCCATTCCCTTAGACTTTCACTTGTTTTTGGTGATAGTTTACACAAAACCACTAGGTTTTTTCAGCTTTTGGCAGCTGGGAACCAACCAGAAAACGATCAAGAGCGGAATTTAATGCATGTATTTTAATGGGATATTAGTTGGGATGTCATGGGATAATTAGTGGTGAGACAATGGCATGAACTGGGGAGAATACATATACATGTATTACTGGTTGGTGGTTTGGAATATGTTTTATGCTATGACTTTTCATAGGGAATGTCATCATCCCAACTGACGAAATCATATTTTTCAGAGGGGTAGGTATACCACCAACCAGATTATATATAGCTATTAATAATATATATATATAGTGGCTGGCGGGACCACAGGTCGCCTGGCTGTTTGCTTGTGTGGGGGGGGGGGTGGGGGGAGTGGGTGAAGAGGGGCCCTAGCGTCTACTTCAAGATCAGCTAAGGCGTCTTCCCCAATGACAGCACTTGTTTTACTCAGCCTGTTGCCGGTCCGTGCTTGTCTACAGGGTTACTCTATATACCTCTTGAGCCTTGAAGGGCGCATATAAATGTGCTCAATACTCATGCATGTACCTATGTAGGTATTAGGTCGAAACAAAACACTGGCACAAATTCAAAAGCAATGAGTAGAGCACTACGCCTTGCCGTACCCAATTGGTATTAAGAGTATCTTCCTGACTTCTCTACACAATGGCAAATAGCAAAAGAAACCGGAGTTACGCAGTGGCTTCGAATTGAAAAACACGTGAAAGCAGCGAATGTCCTAAGGACATGTCGAAAAAGAACAGCGGATTCGCTAATTTTTCCAGTAGTGACCAATGGTGCTTCGCGCACGGTCTCTCCATAGGCAAAATGCCTCGCTCTACCGGTGAAGGTTCGAATTGAAAAGTTCGGGTTTGCAAGATTCAGAAATTCAGGTCATACGAAAAACAATTGACCAAATCACGAAATAAACGGAAATAGCGGATCTCCAAAGTTGCTCATTCAAGCAAACAATGGACTGAAATCGAAGTTGGTAATTTTTGGAGTTCGCTCCATTCGGAGTGGTCTGCTCGCAGAAAGTTCATGGAGATAAATGTGTATAGTATCTCTATTTACAAGAGTATCTATTTTACATTAAATTGAAGTTCAGACACTTGTGGCATTATCTCTATCTAAAAGAGTATATGCCATCTGTGTGAAATAAGTTGATGCACAGAAAAACTGTACACGGCCTCTCATGCTGTGTTATCTTCATTTAAAGAAGTATACACTCACTCATAGCCAAAAGCTTGATCTCCATGGTCTGGACGAAGAAGATGAGGATCCACCCCACTCTGTGTTGCCCTGATACGTTGATGCTTGATCTTCATATGCTTTTCTCTTTTTCTCCTTCTGTCTTTCCTTTCTTGTATCTGCATACTGCTTCTTCTTGTAGGCCTGTTTGTAATGATGTCGTTCATTCCATGACATATCAGAAGGATCAAGATGGATAAGAATTGGATTGTGAGCATCACGATCATTTGGGGCAACCATGAAGATGTTGTGATCACCATGTAAGCAAGTTTCATTTACCTTGAAGTAAAATTCACCCACATAGTTCATGTGATCTTCATCCTCAAAGTCTTCTGGGTGTTCCTCACACATCAAACGTGAATGACCCCACTCAACAACTGTTAACATACAACAATCACCTTTACCATTTGTCTTGTTCATGAGCTCGTCGGTGTATGTTGCTGTTGTAATGCCATCCAAGTGCGTTGCAAGAAAATCCAAGTCACGATAACTGCAAGAAATGAAATGCTTGACCCTGATTGGAGGGCAAGATGAATCAAAATACTTGCGCATGGCTTGTGTTGCAACACCTACCATTCTGTTGATCCAGAATTGGATAAGGCTGTGTTGGTATGTAGGGACACCTGGAGATTTTGGTGTGCTGTAATAGCATGCCTTGTTTCCATCACCTGCGATAAAGTCAACTTGATATCTGGCACACTCAAAAACCATAACAGCTAAGCACTCACCAACAATCCCAGCAGAGTCTGATGCATACTTCTGTCCGACGTGATAAACGCACACACGTGTCATCCTCATCCTAGCTCTTGTCAAGTCAACAATCTCATCTGTATCTCGATCCTTTGTCTTTCCCCAAGATACTTCAGAGATTGCCCATGAGACTTGTCGAACTCGTGTGTCGTTGTCATCTGTGTGATATCCAGCAATTTGCTTGATATAGCCATCCTTTCCAAGGCGAGCTGCCACCATCAAGTCATGATAGTCGTTGAAGCAAGTTTTAAAGTCAACCTCGTCGAGTCTTTCTCTGTGAGGATACAATGAACCAGCCTCGCAATTCATGAAAAGATGTCCTCCAAAGTTCTTGATGACATTGATGAAGTAATTGTTGAACTGTGATTTGGTTTCATCAAATTTTTCATGATCCTCATCGATAGTGTAGTCAATGTGTGGAATGAATTGTTGAAATCTTTCTGGAACCGGGCATTTTTCAAATCTGTTTCTGCACCAGTTTCCCAAATTCCAAAACATTGCTGTTATCTGTGGAGAGGATCTGTATGGAAATTCGGCATCCTTGTATGTTGGGTCTGATAGGCCTCCACCTAAATACCTGTAAGCCAAGCTATGCAAGATCCTACAGTAAGGCAAGACCTTGTGGTCCTCAACGTAATCTTGGAGTACCCTTGTGAGATTTCCAAAATCGTCATCAATCCTCTTTTCTGCTTCTTTTGAGGATCTTTCTGCTTTGTCTTGATGAAGAGGATGCATCCTAGGATCACTACAACCATATTCAATGCGCTGATTGAGTTCTTGTAATTCTAGTTGTGGATTTTGATCCTTGTGTCTGGCAATGTACTCAATCATCAACTGGTCATCTGTAAGATGGTACCAATAATCTTGATGTGGAGACATGGTCTTCCTGTACTTGACATGCCAAAACATGTGTCGATGCTTCGAAGACGCTGGATAACCTTTGTTGTAAAATCCTGCCCATTCACCATGGTAACCATCTGAAAAACAATCCTTCAATTTTCGAAAAACTGAATCATCTTCGTTTCCAGTGATATCTTGACCATAGTAAAGTCGAATTGCAGGTTTCACTTCAGGAGCTGTCTCATCATCTTGAATGTCTGTTTTCTTCTCCCCTGATTCCTCCTTTTCTGAGGAGCGTTCAGGTGGAGCTGATTCCTCTTTCTCTGAAGAGCCTTCAGCTGGGACATGTGGCTCCTGTGTGTCTTTTTCTTCTTCTTTTTCTTCGACAGCAATCTCCTCATCTTCATCCTCTTCTTTCTCTTCTTCCTCTTGTCGTTCTTCTTGTTTGACAAAACTGTCCTTGATCTTTTGTTGAACATTCTTGTTGCACATGCTGATCCACTTCAATGTACACTCAACCAATTTGTCATCATCAGTTTCCAAAATGATATGCTTGTCCTCAATGTTCAAACTTTCAATAGTATGCTTGTACTCAGGATCACCCGCGCCTGGTCTTTGAAGATCTGGAAGAGGAGTGTCTGGATCATCGTCCACTAAATCAGGATCCTCTGCTCCAAAGAAATTTTCTGCGCCAAGGTGTTCATTCTCCTTGAGAACTTGGTCAATATCCAGTTTGAACTCATGATACTTGTCGTAAGAGATCTCATAACCCATCATAGGTGCATACTGCTCCATACATGTTGAAAAAGAAGCATCTGATAATGCCGACATCATCAACCATAATGAGAAGAAGCTTATGTCACCACGTCCAAGGGGTTGACCTCCTTCAAGATCATCTCCTGTGAGGATTGATTGGCCTGCGAGTGTAATATCATGGAGGATCTGTCTGTGCTCTGGTTTGAGTTGCCTGACTAAAAACAGTCCCTGTCGATCTTCCAGATTTCTTCGAGGATTTGCATCTGGTAATACCTCATCTTCTTGTTGTGGTTGTGTTTCCTCTCTTTCTTGAGAGCATACACCTTCTTCCTCTCTTTCCTGAGAGCCTGATGCCTTTTCCTCCTCTTTCCTGACAAAAACTTGTAGTCTTGGCAAAAACTCCAGTTCATCTTCAGCATCATCATCATCGTGATCTTCCATGTCCACATTCTGTTGCTCTGATTCTGGAATGTGAGCAATCTTGTCCTTTCCTGCTACCCAGATGTAGCCATCGAGCTTTGTAGATGTGTGGAAGTCACCTGAACCGCATTCCCTGACCTTTGTCCTTGCTCTTGCAGATTGATGAAATGCTTCATGCTGAAAGAATTGATTGTAGGCATGTTCAACAAAGAATCTGTAGGATTGAGCTGTCAATTCCTTTCTGCTATCCACAAATTGTCGAAGCTTGTTCAAAGCAAAAACTGTGAAATGGCTGAGCTAGCAGGTGCTTCATCTTCATACAGATCGATTGCCATGATCATCATCTTTGTGGAAAACGAGAAATGCCGTTCAGGTTCAGGGATGACTGTTCTCTTGTTCATGGGAACTGTAATTCCTTGAATAGTCATGTCATACCCATGTGTGTTCAACTCCAGTGCATCCAAAATGTTACCATCACGGTCTTTCTTTCTCCTGCAGAAATCTCCCCAGAGTTTGTTGTTCTCTCTAATGAACTGATCAAGATGCTTGGTGTAAAAGACAAAGACTGCTTCTGAGAGATACTCCATGTCCTTCTGTATTGCTAAGTCTCTTTCGTATAGCAAGAACTTCTCTCTCCATTCGTCTCTGCTGATACTGAATCTGTCTTCCCAACCTGTTGGGGCAACTTGACCTCGCATCCAGTCTGTCCAATGTCGTCGACAAGAGTCCATGTAACCTTCCATGGCGTCAAGGTTTCCTTCTCGATGGAAGTGTGCCAACATGCGTCCAATCTCCCAAGCTCTGGTGAAGAGCAAGCATAGATGTCCTGTCCATGGTAACTTCTCCCAGTCTGAGCGAGCGAGTGATCGATTGTCTACGAAGTGCTATCTTTTGTGAAGAGAGTAGTAGGTTCCATTCACGCAGAACTATCACTTTTTCTCCTGAGGAGTTCTTGATGAGTTCACCGCTCTCTTCTCTTGCACAAACAATACCTGCCTCATACAGGACCCAGGGATTCGATGCAGAAATTGAACTTTTGGTAACCTGTTCTACAACAGGGTCTTCAATATCATCTGGTGGATCTTCTGCTTCCCAGAGATTGACAACCTCTTCACCCATTGGGTCGTCATGGACGTCCACTGATGGCTCCTCTTGTTGATTGTCTTGAGCATCTTGTTGAGGATCATCATGTTGTGGTGATTCTGGACTTCCTGATGAGGAGCGTTGTTGCTCCCATACATCTTGAGGTTCCTCTCTCTCTGGAGAACGTCCTCTTGTTGATGGTTGTTCATATGGGTTTTCCATGGTTTCATCAGCCTGCGCAGATACCTCTCTTTCTCGAGAGCCTTCTGCTGCAGCACCATAGATTGATTCCACAACCGGGTCAAAATCATTCTCGTTGCATAGTGGTGTACCAAAAACCAATCTTCCATAGTTTTGTGGAACCTGCTGACCCATGAACTCCCATGCTGTGATTCTGACTTCCTCAGGAATGTCTTGTCCAGGAATAAATGTTGGACCTTTCTCCTTCATGACATGGTTCCATGTTGTGTTGGTGTGCCATGAACCACCTGTAACCGATGGAGGTAGAGAGTGGCCACGTCCTTGATGAACAACGTTGCATGCAATGGTAGGGAGTTGTTCCTTGACGTGGAGGTACTGGAAAGGAATGTCACCATGAAATAAAATGACACCATTCTTTGTCAGATAGAGTTGGTTGTCCACAATAAAACTTGGATCCAACACGAGGTACACTGGTCGCCTGTAGTTTCTTGGAGGCTTCGTGCCCTCTGCCATTCTTATGTAGCCCTGACCATTGTCATTGTGATACATGAAGTGAACTGCATCCCTTCTGCCTTTTCC
Source organism: Cladocopium goreaui (assembly GCA_947184155.2). Lineage (NCBI taxonomy): Eukaryota > Dinophyceae > Suessiales > Symbiodiniaceae > Cladocopium > Cladocopium goreaui. Next base: position 494,470 of record CAMXCT020002935.1, read on the forward strand.
ACTTCCTTTCACAAAGGTCTTCAGGCCTGATTGTTGAATGTAATCTAAATTCATGTAATCAGTGACATGAAAAATCCAGCCCAAACTCATAGCCTCATCATATGTCAGTTGGTGGTGTGCCACAGTGGGATCGACAACTTGGTTGCTATGTCCTTGAAAAGCACCAAGACGAACGTCGAATGGATACTCTGCCATTGAGCTATATGGGTACCACTGCCATCTCATGGAGATCTCAACACAGAAACGTTGTTTTGGATTACACAGTAACATAGCAGCAAAATCTGCTGCTCCAGACATATGATATTCCTTTGGATTGTCTCCTTGCATCTGATCAAACAGTAAGGAAATGTTCATAGCTCCACTGGCAGTGAATAACGTTTTGTCTCTGCAATGTCTCAACACATTGGATAGCCTCTTGCTACATGACATATAGTAACTTCTCCTTGATGAGCTAGTCATGTCCACGTGGAAATCATTGCATCGTTCATCAAACCAGTTTTCTTCTGCCTGAGTTGTAAAGCCACAGAGATACTTCAGAAAACTTGAAGTCCATTTCAAAGATTCATCAAATTCTCCATGACTATTTCCCCAGTGCAAAATCCAAGCTATTGCGTCCATGAACATTTCATGTCTGTCAGTTGGTCTCATGTTGTGTGGACCCATCAATGTATGTAAATTGCGCTCTCTCTTCTTCCTCACTTGCTCGTGAGCCTGAAACCAATCTGTTTGGCGCCTGTAATCATAGCAAAATGATAAATGATCCTCATTGGGTAATGTCGATGGTGTTCGAAATTGGTCAGCTGGGATTTCCTCTGATCTTCTCAGAGCATATCCATCAGCTGAATGTCTTCGACTAAAATCATATCTAGGATATTCTTGACCTCGAGTGTTCGATTGTGCCTGATCACTAGATGCTGCGGCTGAGGCCCTGTTCCACCGGCTAGAGCTCGACATGTTGAAGAAACAGTACGATCCTCGAGACTCTGCCTCTTGAGCCGCAGGCACAAATTCAAAAAATAGTCAAGAATCCCTCAAGGTGTCACCTAACAGAAATACATCATGTCTGAAATCAACATGACTGCAAACTGTTGGCAACCATGACCTGAGGTAAGCTTTGTGTTCCAGTAATGATCTGAATGGTGGATGAGCATCAACTTCTTTAAGAACACCTTGTCGAACAGCATCGATAAGATTCTGAGGATTGGCAGATTTCTTGGTCAAACAATCGGCTAAACACCATTGAGTTCTGATATGTGACAAGTCAGCAATGGAACCTGAACATGCTTCTTTCCTAAGCATCTGAATCATATGAATGGTCTCTTGTTGTTCAGGAACATGAGTAGTGCTGGCAGTAGTCACAAGATTGTTTGCATCAGTCCTCATATGAATCTCGCTTGAAAGTCCAGTGATGTCCTTGATCAGTCCTCTCAACATTTGACATGTACGATAACACTTCATGAGTGCATACAACTCTGCAACAGTTGTGCTCAAAGTGGTTCGTTTGATTTTGGTAGATTCAAAGAAAATGAGAGAACCTCTGGTGTTTTTGCTCTTTTCCTTTCTCGGTTCAGCCATGAAAATAACCATTGCGCGCTGTGAGGATTTGTCGCTGTTGTTCCTAAACGCTGCATCTGGCATTGCAACTAATCTAGGATCACCTTGCAGTGGCCAGAACATAAGTTCCATCGGGTCACCTACAATTTGCTTGCAAAGTTTGTTCAGCGTTTTGCAATCACCTATGGTGGGGGAAGCAGCGGCAGAAGCACAACGTGAAAACTGATAACATGACTGAAATTGAGTTCTTGATTGTAACCAATTGATACTACCTAAGAGTGATCTATAGGCAGTGTGAAGATCCTTGTCACATTTGTCTTCATCCTTCAAACCTTTTGGTATGACAACCTCAGTAAGTTCACTGACACAAAGTGATTGTTCAACAGTGATGTGTGATTTCTTCTTGGTCTTTTCATCAATGATCCATTTCACACGTTGACCAGTGAACATCAAATCATTCACATCTTCATGACCAATCTTGAATTGTGACTTGACAACTTTCTTGAACTTCTCCAGAAACTCTGGAGTTCCAGTAATGAACAAGTCGTCAACATGCAAACAACACATGCCAATAGGTTTTCTTCCCTTGGCATTACTGCCATTCACAGGGTCCATGAAGTGTTCCAAGAGTTGTTCAGCAATCTCAGGTGTCAACTGTGGTGTCGTGGCAAGATAAGTACGCTCTGAAGGTAAGAAGACTGAAACAAGTACTTCAGCTTCTTCTTCCAAACTTATGGAAACATTGTCCTTGTTCATGTCATGATTCATCTCAAGCAACCACCAAACTCCTTTCCTCTTCACAATAGAAGTTCTCAAGTGAAACTTCTTCGATCATAATGTGAATCAGGAGTTCTCAAAGCTTTTGCACGATAAGCAACTTGAGCATGACCATTTTCAAAAGGATACCAACCAGACTTGTGTTCAACAGATTCCAAAAACTTCAACAAGGTTTCATCAACAACAGGAGTCCAAGCACAATCTTCAACCTTCTTCTCCTTGAACTCTTTCCTCTGTTTCCATGTTTGGGTTTGTTGATAGCAAGCTGAAAACAATCTTTCTTCAACCAAAAGAGACTTATGAACTTCCTCAGCAATGTCGGAGGATTCATCACGCGTTTCCTCACTGTCTTGTGGGCTTACGTAGTATGTCACAGGTGCTGGTTCTGTTGCCTCAGAGTCAGCAAAGCTAACCTGTTTTGGCTCCTTGAAAGCACCATCATAGCATACATATGTACACCTGTCAGCTCTTGTTGGTTGAATACCAAGCGAAATCAGAAATTTGTCAAGGCGGTTCCACCATCTACGTGGTGCGTCCGCAAGTCCATAGACGGAGCGAGTGCACAAACCAACCAAGTAAGGAGGCAAACCAATGTCAGTAGGCAACTGAACATGGATAACGCGGCGGTCTAAGTCGTATGTTTCCCCCTGAAGGAAGGCAGTTTTCAAGTCTAAATGGAGTAGATCCCAGTACATCGAGGCTGCATGCTGAGATGCCACACGAAAACCATACCTGGTAGCAGTAGGACTGTCAGTCTGTAAGTCATACTTTTGAGCATCTTGAAAGCCTCTACATACCCATCTAGCCTTGAACTTCTTGAACTGTCCATCCTTATCAACCTTGATGGTAAGGACCCATCTGCCAGTGACATAGTTATCAATCTTATGACGTCTTTTGTCTCTGAAAGTCATGGCAGTGAAATCCAGAAAACTCCTGAATTCTTCAAGCTTGGCTTGTTTGATCTCCTTAGCATACTTTCTCAAGACTTCTTGAGTGATAACTGATTCTGCCTTTGGCTGCTTCTTCCCATTCTTGGCAAGATACTGTTCAAACTGTTTGAATCCAGTAACATCGTATGAACCAAACTCAGGTGCAGCTTGGACCTTTGGTCCTAAAGGAACAAAAACAGTACCATCAACATTGACAAAATGAGAGTGGTCTGATGTGTAAGGTTCAGTGTCCACATCTTCTTCCTGAAGCTGAGCAATGTCATCCTCAGTCAAAACAGGAGTGTCGTCTGTTTCATATGGTTCTGTTTCATCATCATCATGTTGTGATGATACCACTTCTGGTGTTCCTTGTGAAGACTGCTGTTGCGCTGGCTGCGCAAAGTCACCTGGCGTAAACGATGTTGGTGTAGTAGTAGGCAATGGAATTGTATTATCATTTGAACTTGAGGCAGTAGGATCATGTGAGGGTCCTTCATCTTCATCTTCATGAGGTTTCTGAGTAGGAACTGAAATTGGCTGAACATGACCTGGTAATTGAACCTTTGGCCTCTTGATAATCACCTTTGCCTTTGCCTTTGGTAAAGCATCAGTAGAATCAGTTGAAATCTGTCTCTGTTTCCTTTGAACTCTGATAGGCTCTGACGTTGGATCAGGTCCTGGTGGAGAATCGTCATCTTGTCCAGGATCAGCAATCTCTTCGATTGGAATGTCAGGATTGGAAAACGGAGTTGATGGTAAACTTGGTTGATGTGTTTCCCCCGAGTCCTGTATTCCTGGCATATCCAAATCATCATCAGGTGGTGGTCCATAATCATCTGGAATGATGTACTCTTGATCATCATCATCACCTGGATCAGGTCCAGTATTGTAATCAGGTTGATTATCATCATCCAGAGGATCATCTGGTTCATCACCACTCAACATTTCATCATCATTTTGTGGAACATCACCATGCTGATCTGGATGAATGGGATCGTCACCATTTGGTGGTGTGCTACTTGAACTAGGAGGATCTTCAACTCTCCTTTTGATAGCACCAGTCGTTTCTCGTGAAAAGACGATCATACTCCACTCATGGATTTTGAACTGTTCGTGATGTGGATACAACTGTGACACAAACATGAAGTAAACATGATCATAGTCACCAGGTTTCCAAATAAGTAAGACAGCATCTTCAGGATGTTGAAACAAAGGATTCACTCTTCCATAAGTTCCTCTGAACACACTGCAATCTTCAAAGTACATTTGAGGCAATGTCTTCTTTCTGACATCTTGAAGTCCAGAAATCAGTTCAATGATTCTGGGGTCAGTTGATTCTCTGACACTAGCCTCTGTACTCCTTGGCAACTGATCAATCTTCCTCAATGTTTGAACAAGTAACTGAGTGGTAAACCTCTGTGGAAGGATGTGCTTCAACGGCACTGGAATCGAGGTCTCAACATGATGCAAGTCTTGCAACAAACACGAGCACTCAGGTTCACGGTGCAAAAACATTGAAGTGCCACACAATGCTCCATCATCAAAATGTTCCAACAGATCTTCAAACAGGAAACATTGTCTCATGTTCTGCAAAGGTACAAGCTGTGTGAACTGCGCAATGAATGAACACAAGTGAGATGGTAAGACCTTCCATTGTGGATCATTCCAAAGCTTCCCTTCTCTATTGAAGGCATGCTGTGGTTCCAACATGTCAAAGTCTTCATCATGATTGTAATACACACGCAAGTTCTTGATTGAAGGATCACAACGACAGTAATTTGTCATGTCAAGGTTGAAACAACCAATGTGATACTTGATTCTGTCCTTCTGAATTTTCTTCCAAGCCAAAAACTGAGCAAATCCTGAATCAGGTGGTGCAATCACCAAGAAACCTTTTCCTCGGTCAGCTTGCCATTTCATCACATCAAGGCAAAACTTGAATACCGAGTATTTCCAGGAATTTGGTGAAGGATTTGTGATCAACACGTATTCAGGATCAAGCTTCTCAAGTTGTTTCCAAACTTGGTTTTGTTTCTTTTTACTGTTGAAACTCCAACCATGCTTGTGGTCAATGGGTTCACCAACCTTCATGTTCAATCGTGCCATGTGCCAACTAAGACCAGTGTTGCTACTGAAAAGTTCCACAACATCACACTTGCCAGTTTGACAAAACCAGTGAGATTGTTCACCTAAGTATGCTTCAGCATATTCAGCGATATCTGGTTCATAGTCATCTTCATCTTCAACTGCAAGTGGAACAGGTTCCGATGTGTCAAGTCCAGGAACAGCAACATCATGCCATTCATCATGGTCACGTCTCACCTTCGATTGATTAACACGCATGACTGCGTTGTCAACATGAACATTGACCATAGCACCTTCTTGAGAGATAACAGTACCTCTGATCCATCTTTCCTTCTTCCATGCCTTTGAAGCAATAGCATCAGCATTGACAGGGGAACTCCAAACGAAAACCTTGTCACCTGGTTTGTAAGGTCCATCTGATGGCATTGTTCGTTTGGCCATGTCATGTCTGAGGTCAGCAGCTTGTCTGGCTTCCTGATGTGCCCTCAGTGCTAACCTTTGTAACTCGAGTTGTGTTTTTGTCTTCAGGTAAAGGATCAACACTAAGTTGAGCAGGATCAGAAGTCTCAATATCCAGAAGATCTGGTGGTCTTCTACCAGTGGCAATTTCCAAAGGAGAATAACCACTAACAGTGAGTTGAGGGTTTCTGGCCCAAACAGTACGCTTCACAGCTTCTCTGATGGTGATTCCTTTGAACCTATCATCTTCAAGGTTCTTGGACATGATTTGCCATTGTCTTTTGAAAAGTCTGACAGCTGATTCAGCTCTGTTAGGCCATGGGGTTCTTGAACCACAGGGGCATTCCTTGATACCATGTGTTCGGTAATAAGTCAGAAAGTCTTCTTGAAAGAATGCTTCATCACCTACGATGGCTTTCGGCATACAATTATGTTCATCAGTCCACAACCTTAGAGCCTGAATGGTCTCCTTGTTGTTCAGTGAGTTTTGTGCCGTAGCCCAAAGTAAGTTGGTTGCACCATCAAGAACAAGCAACACCATGTACTTGTTCTTCCTCAACTGAATTTCAGCATGATCAACAAAAACATCTCCAAAGTTGGTGGATCGTATGCCTGAAATTCTGGCTCGCGGCGGTGGTGCAATGGAAGTACTACACACACGACACTTGTTGTACATCTCCTCATGCTTCTGATAGACAGAGTCAGGAAGTCCTAACATGGAAGTCCTTCGTCTGAATTGAGTAGGAGACATGTGATAGTGTTTGATATGAAGCTTGTAAAGTTCCACACTATCCTCCAGTTTCCTGAGCATCTTTCTGTATTCTGGTGTCATGGCTTGCACTTCACTACCAGGCAGTGGAATCGAAACTCGCCTAGGCTCAAGAGCATCACTACCTAGTTTCTCAACTTGACTTTCTGAATCTTGCTTACCACGGTTGCGCGCAGGTGCAGAATGTTTTGGTTCAATGACTTGAGGTTCATCTGAATCAATTTTGTCCAAACCTAATTCCCTAGCTACCTTGTCAAGCTCATCTTCTTCATCAAGCTTGGGATAGGAGACAACAACCTTCTTTCTTGATGAACCTGATTGAGAGTCATCGACGACTTGAGGTTTCTGCTTACCTACGTGTCTCTTGGCTGCAGGTGGACCTACCTCAATCTTTTTCGAGCCTGGTCCATTTGAAATCGATTTGCCTTCCTCCTTCTTTAAGGAGCTTGGCTTTTTCTTCTGTACACCTGATGGCGCTGAAGAGGCTGACTCAGGGTGAAAAAGATCATCAATGTTTCCACGAAAGGGCTTTGCACGATCAATGTCACTTCTGACAATGTCATCTGGGATCACGTAGTCCTCCTTGATCTTGTAGATGGTCTTGCCCTTCCAGAACTCTTCACTCTGTTCAGAAAACCTCTTCCTCTCAGTGCGCCAGTTGTCCTTGTGAAGAACCTTCTTCTTGCTCTTCTGGAATTCCATGTGAGTTTCTCTCTCATCAAGAAGTTGATCTTTTGGAATTGGAGTTTTCTCTGATCGAGTCATCTCATGTAAGTTCATTCTCTTGTCCTTGTGGTGCCTGATGAGTTCACGACGTAGTGGGTCAACCTGCCAGTAGTCACCAGTCACCAAAGCTTCTCCTTCATGATCATCTTGTTTGACAGCAATCTGACTGTACTCAAAGTGATCGTGTTGTGAATAGAAACTTTTGACTTGTGGAGTTTTGAAATGAACTTGGCTCATGTACCATGCTACATCTTGTAGGTCGAGAATGAGATGAGTACTAATGGCTGTCCTCAAAACCATTTTTCTCATGCCAATACGTGCACAGGACAAATAAGCCTTCTCTGGAGTAAGTTCGAATTGAAATCCAAGGTTTCTCATCTGTGGAAGTGACATCAACAATGGGACATCACCTTCTTCGACAATGTCGAATTCTGTAAACTGAGTGTTCCATCCATGATCATACATGAATATCACGAGCTTCTCAGTACATTTGGATTGTTGTGAATTTGCAAAGAAGAATCTTGAACTTGTTGGCTGAATTTCATACCAGAGTCCACTGTTGGGATGGGAGTCAACATATCTGCAAAATGCTTCAACTGCTCGTCGAGAGCCCATAGCTCTTGTGCATCCAAGATCCAGAATACACACAGTTGGTGGTGCAGAATTCTCTGTGTGAAAAGCTAGTCCATTCTCACATGCCAGATCAGTTTGTACAGTATGAAATGAAAAAGCACCCTGCTGTGATGGTTCCTCTATCTCTGTAGAGCATCCATATGAAAACAATGATGTGCCTTTTGCCAATGGCTTCCATGAAGCCTCACCTTCTTGAAGACCAACTTGCCTGGGCACTACAGCTGGACGTTGTCGTACACCTTGTCGTAGTGCATCAACTTCTCCAACCAGAACAGGGAATCTCTTCTTTTCCCTTATGTTTTGCTGTGCTCTTGCATCACGTTGGTTCTGTCCTCCACGACGAGTGCGTCGTTGTTCATCTTGTGCTGCATACGTGGATGTCAAAACATCAACACGTGCTGGCTCTGTCTCTGCAACGTCAACAAGTAATGGGTCAGGTGTTCCAAATGAAAAGAAACCATGACCAGAGCTTGAAGCTGCAGAAGAATAATGAGCTTGTTGAGTTTGTTGATTCTGTATGGCAGGAGCTGATGTGGTCGAGGTTGAACATAGTTCGACTTGCCTTTTCCATCTCCTGGCTTTCCTCCTTTGCCATCATCATCCTTGCCTTTCTTGCCTTTCTTTCCTTTTCCTTTTCCTTTTCCTTTCTTCTGGAAGTATCCATACTCATCCATGTAGTATGAATCATCATAGGCCCAATAGCCTTCATTCCAGGTTTGATCATCGGCCCAATAGCCGTCATAGTTTTCATTCCATTCATCTTCTTGCCATTCATCTTCATAATCTTCTTCACTCACCATGTGAGCACGGCCTTTCCTTCTTCCTTTACCTCGGCCTTTTCCTTTTCTTGATCTGAAGAACCTTCGTCCTCCTCTGCCTTTTCCTTTTCCTTTTCTCTTTCCTTTACCTTTGCCTCGTCTGATGTATTTGCCTTGGAACCTTCTCTGATACCATGTGAAGTTGGCGTCATCATAAACCCAGAAAACATCTTCTAAAGCATCCAGGAATCCTTCTGCGCCGTCTTCTTCATCTTTGGCCCAATAGCCGTCGGTTCCTTCTAATTCACCTTCATCCAGTACGAGGAAAGATCTTCTCTGTGCCATGCCAGAGGGTTGCATCAATGGATTGTCAACTGCTGTTTTGGTAGTGCAAAACATTTCCAAAAACAGGTCAAGTAGTTCTTGAATGTTGTATCGATCGAGGGTTCGTCCACGATGTGTCATGATACTTGTGAGTGTGTTTCTCTGATCTTGACTCAGGTCAGCTAGACTTACAAAAATCAATGCTAGCAAATTCTCACCCAGTGGGAATGCTTGTCGCTGTACTTGTCTACGATCTTCCTGAAATTGTCTAAATGCCGCTAGTAGTTCCTCTGACCAAGGAACAACTACATGAGGAGCTGCTCCTGAGGCTGCTGCTACTTCAGCTCGTTCTTGTTGATCTCGTTCATGTTCTTGACGTCGTTGCTGAACAAACAGGATTGCTTCAGGACTAGTCACTGTTACTTCTGGAAGTAAATCCATCCAAGACTCAATAAGTCTATTGCCAGTGAGTTGAAATCTAGTCATCCACTTCTGAAGATCCATGGTTCCTCTGTTGAACTTCATGAACTGCATGAAACGGTATAAGAACACGTTCTGGGCACCTTTGATGAAATGAGGTCGTAGAAATCTTTTGAAATAAGCTACTCCTTCATAGGGATCCCTGAGTAATTCTCTATCCAATAGCCTCTTGTATTGTTGAGCATCTCCTTCCAGTCTATTGCGCGACCACGTTTTTCTGGTTCTAACTCCGTAATGTCACACCAGTCATCGATTGCATCCTCAAAAGCAAAGAAGCTGGTTCGCCCATCATAGGCTGGAGCAACCTTTGTGGTCATCTGTTGCGTCATATGAATCTGTGTATGCTGGGGTGCTCTTCTCATTGCATAAGAGTCATATTGGTTCCATTCATTTGCATCGACAATGTCGAAGTCATCATCATCATAGCCATGGCGTGCCATTGCTTGGGCTCTACCTGGAGCTCACCCTCAATGAGGGATCACTGCTCCGCTACCACTTGAAGAGGGGCCCTAGCGTCTACTTCAAGATCAGCTAAGGCGTCTTCCCCAATGACAGCACTCTTTTACCTTCAGCCTGTTGCCGGTCAGTGCTTGTCTACAGGGTTACTCTATATACCTCTTGAGCCTTGAAGGGCGCATATAAATGTGCTCAATACTCATGCATGTACCTATGTAGGTATTAGGTCGAAACAAAAACAGTGGGGGGGGGGGCGTAATTAGGTTCCTTTTTCTGCGTTCGCCTGGACCTTTTTTTTGTAGCTATTTTTATGTTACGCTTGCACGCTGCCTCATCATCTTGCACGCAACACGTCACGCTACGCTTGCACGCTTGGATGACTGCTGGCAAACATCTGGGCATCAAATGCTATCAGGTGTCACACCAGCGAAAAGAGTTTTGCCGCTCTCTCTCCGAAGTTGACCCCAAGCTTTCCAAGAAAGCTGGAACACAAGTCATTGACAGAAAGTGGAAGGCATTGAAAGACTTTTTGCCAAGCAACTACCACCGAAAGATCAATGGCCCACATGGCAGCCAGGTCAACCCTCTGATGAGAAAGGGTGTCTTTCAGTTTTGCTGGCGCAATTCGCTGCAATCGCCCAGCCCAGCACAGTTCTTAAAACACCTGGCAAAGTTGCAATGCAAAAAAAAATGTAGCGGCGTTAGTTTTCAGGATGATGAAAAATTGCCACCTTTGCCTGACGTCTGATTTCCAATGGGCAGAATACCTGGATAATGGTTTCGTAACCAGGCGACTCATGGTCCCGTGACCATATAGTGATTAATTAACATTATATATATATAACCCTTTAAAAAAATATATAGATATATAACCTGTTTGTACCCAGTTGGACTGGACAAGGTTATTTTTTGGTGGAAGTGTTCACCCGACCACCACACATTGGATGCTGAAACCACGGAAAAGTAGGGTCAAATGTGGGGTGGTTCCTTGGTGTAAATGTGCTTTCAATGTGTTTGAAGATGGTGACAATTCATTTTTTCAGGTCTACATTCTGGTAAAGACAAAATCACCATTTTTAATAGGTACGGTAAATCAACTATAAAGGGATCATTTTCAATAGCTATGTTAGTCGTTACCAGAGGGTAACATCGGTTTGAGCATCTTGAGCATTGTGGTTACAACAAGGACCGCCTGAAAGTGAGAGTTTAACCAACAGGGGTGGCCGGTTTGCCCGTAAAAAATGATCAAGCCATGGTATATGACTTAAATATCCACCCAATAACACAGTGTGCCTCTCCCCCGTTACAAGCTGGTTTATAATAATCCCCAGTAACTATAGTTGTCGTCAGTACTATAAACCACAGTTTTCGGAGTTATTAACCAACTTAGCTATCGTTTGGGGGCCCCACTATGTAGGGATATAATTAAACCAACGTTTAGAACACTGTTTGGTAAACTACAATAATATAATATAGTATGTGTTTCTTTTTTTAAATATGTTCAAAATGCGGAACCCTCAAGATACACTCGTTTGCCACCACCTTTCCTATTATATCTGGTTGGTGGTTTGGAACATTTTTTCCCCACCTGCCAGGTGAGGGTTGTTAGATTTTATCAGAGTTGTTCTTCTCCTCCTTCTTCTCCTCCTCCTTCTCCTCCACCACTCTGCATCCACTCCCATGTTCACTTCCGCCTTGCCAACTCTTCGCCAAGCTCTTCGCCAACTTCCGCACGCAGTGGGCACTGCTGGACCTCAACTGCAAAGGTCTGAGCGCATTGGGCACCGCTGGACCTCAACCTGGGACCTTCCGAGCTCAGTGAGCACCGCTGGACCTCAACCTGGGACCTCAACCTGGGACCTCAACCTGGGACCCTTCGAGCTCAGTGAACACCGCTGGACCTCAACCTGGGACCCTCCGAGCTCAGTGAGCACCGCTGGACCTCAACGGCCAGATAGAATGCCAGAAGATATGCCAGATAGAACGCCAGATAGAATGTCAGAAAGAATGCCAGAAGATATGCCAGGTAGAATGCCAGAAGATACTGTATGCCAGGTAGAATGCCAGAAGATACTGTATGCCAGATAGAATGCCAGAAGATATGCCAGATAAAATGCCAGAAGATATGCCAGATAGAATGCCAGAAGGTATGCCAGATAGAATGTCAGATAGAATGCCAGAAGGTATGCCAGATAAAGTGCCAGAATGTTTGCCAGAACATATGCCAGAAGATTTGCCAGATAGAATGCCAGATAGAATGTCAGAAGATATGCCAGAAGATATGCCAGATAGAATGCCAGAAGATATGCCAGATAAAATGCCAGAAGATATGCCAGGTAAAATGCCAGAAGATTTGCCAGTAACAAAACGTATAGATGCCATGGTGGGGGTAACTTGAAGTAAAGTAATATTCCATATTTTGGGAATAATCATCCCAACAGACTAATATTTTTCAGAGGGGTTGAAGCCACCAACCAGTTAATTACCCTGCCGATGATATACCCATGGGTCTGGAAGATTGGCTATATCCCCGTATATTGTTGACCCGCAACAAGCTATCAACTAACCATCCTTTCGTTCAAGTCGCAGGTATGTTCTGGTGAATAAAGCAAACTGGCGGTTTCCGAAAATTGGGGTACCCCCCAGTCATCCATTTTAGTGGGATTCTCCATGAAATAAACCATCTATTTGGGATACCCCCATTTATTTTTAGTGGGACCATCCAAGTCGGCAATTTTGTTATTCACATTCTAAGAACCCCCTAAAGAAATATGGCAGTTGACTGGCTTCATGTTCTTCTGTACTTTCACAACAGTTGCCACCAGATGTGCCATGGTCAAATTGGGGTGCTGCATCATCCATAGAGATTTCAGCAGCACATCACATACCATGCAACTTGACCAGATAGCACTTAAGGGCCTGACAGTTACCCTCCAGTAATAGCTATGGACAATGCCGGTTTAGTTCGATGAGCTTCCTGTAATGGCACCAAGCGCGGATTGCCTGCGGGAGCTGATGGCGTGCTCCATCCTGGTGGCAAAAGATGTCATAGCTGAAGCCATGGGGAGCGAGGAACTGGTGGATAGCAATGAGCTCCGCGGGATTGTGTCGGACGTGGCGTATCTCCACTTTGGTGTGCAATTTTGTACCCGCTGCACATCAACTACAACATCATTTGTGCGGTGCAGGCGGACCCATTCTCAGCTCTGGACGAAGCTTTGAACAAGCCTGTGTTCGGCTCCGACAATGCCCCAAAACTTGCAGACATCTTGGACAACCAAGTGATCCCAGGAGCCGCGAACGCTGTGTTGTACCAGTTCTCATTCGGGATCAGCGCACTTCGTCGCCGGCATCACTGGTCGCAAGCCGGGCAAGGGCCACCGGAAACTCTCCTAACAGCATTGCGTTGTGTGGATTGAAGTACTTCTCTGGGATCGATTTTGCATGACAAACAGTCAGTTTGCTGAAGTGTAAGCGGTTTTTTTCCTCGCCACCATCAACCCCGAGGAGCCCGCCAGTTGACTGCTAGATTTATATTAGATATCACAGGGCTAGTTAATGGTCAACCCAAGGGTGACATCAACCAACATCAACAAACATTTCACTGGGGAGCTTTCTAGATCATCGGGAGATCAGGGGGGTTTACCCATTTTTCAGGTCGCCTGGATCACTTTCAAGGGCGAGATTTAGCAGCCCTGGTTCGAGCCTACGCATCGCTGGAGGTGGGAAATTGAAGGTGGGATTGAAGTAACGAAGGATTTTTTCATAGGGAAACCCAAGAACAATCCATACAATGTGAGGCCCCCAAGATAGCTAAGTTGGTTTATAACTCCAATAACTATGGTTTATGGTACCTATAACGATAGTTATTGGGCTTATAAACCAACTTGTAACTAGGGGGGCCCGCACTGTATGGATGTCAAGCCGAATGTCTGCATGTCCCCAGCCCGCTGGGTGGCCGGGCCTGGCCTACCTGAATCTAGAGCGCCACCAGATCGACCGCAGAATCGGAGCGCCCATGACCTGGAAACATGAATGAAGGGTGCCCCCAAAAGTAATGGTAATAGCTGTTGACCCATCTCCATCAGATATGACCAGTGGGTAATTATCAACAAAAATAGTGATAACTAGTTCGTTAGTTATAAGTACCATAAACTATAGTGAAATTGGAGTTCTGTTCACTGTTCACCAACTTAGCTATTGTTTGGGGGCCCCACTTTACAAAGAATTGTTTGATATACCCGGCCTGGTAAACGTTAACAGTTTGCGAACTTGAACATGGCCATAGCAATAGTTGATTTACCCATTAATTAATAGCATGGTGATTTTCCATAGTTATGTTAGTTTACCAGAGGGTATCAACCATATACTTCACTATAGATAGGTTTATAAAGTTTATATACCATTAATTGTAGCCCATTAAGTATAGGTTGGTTAACTATAGATATCTACATATATCTACCCCATCGCCAAGTCATAAACCAACTTCGCCATCTATATCCGGAGATCCATTGACCACATTCACAGGCCTTTACCAGGTATAAATAGTTTTAAATGGGATTATCAATCCATATAATATATACAGATACTTTATATACACTGACTTAGTCTGACTTATAACTGGTAAAAGGGCCATGACTGCAGCTGGTTTTGACCCACGGCCATGATGCAACTGACGTTGCTCCTTCGCCTTCAGGTGCTACACGAGGGTCTCTTCCGTTCAGTGGCCAGCGCTGCACAGAAGACGCTGACGAGCTTCAGTTCGCAAGACCTGCAGGACGCTTCCGTGTACAACGGGTTTCCAGAGCGGAAAAATGGAACCCATGGGAACCCACAATCCTGTAAGAAATGGTGGTTTAAACAGCAAACGTGTGGAAACGTTAGGGGATTATATATATATAATTATATACATGAATATATTGTGCAGCATGCGGATGGTTCTCAGGGTTGCTTCAGCCCCTTATAGGAAAATGATAGCCACCACAGGGGGAAACTTGGTCATTTTGCCTTAAGAACTACCTTGTTATCCTGTCAGGTGTTGGGAGCAACTGTGTCCGGTTAAACCATTGTTTGATGGGTGAATTGATTAGCGCTTGGACAGAGACTTTTTGTTTTGGAGGGTATCCAAGATCGGACACGAGTTATTTGCCATTTGACTTTCTTTCGAAAAAAGAGGCCGAGCCATATGTGGTGTTGTTTCCCACTGTTTGACCAAAGGCAACATTAATGTGCTCACCAGCTGTCAGTGCCCAACAGAATGCTGCTAATAACAGATATCATCCTGTAGATAGAACTGCTTGGTGCTTTGGCAGCTGGGATGATTTTAGTTAATTTTAAGAAGTTGAACAAACATTAACCGTTGGGAACCGCCAGGAACCCATTGAGATTGCCGAAATTGCATAGACACTGGAGCCACCAAAGGGCTCAAGAGTACAGAAACTTCGATCCGAGTTGAGGTCGCCGGCCCATGCCGGCCGTAAGGGCATTTTCTTTTGGTGTTGGGCAGCAGTGACATTTGATCGTTCACCGAGATGACAGCGATGTCAACATGGCTAGACTGGAGCTCATCAGCTCGTTTTCAACGCAAGGCACATGACATCGGACCTGTGCAATTTCACATATATTCTTGTCCCGCATACAGTCTGAGTTTGATGCAGGCGGAAGGTCTCAAAGGGGCTTCGATGTTTTTTTTGCGCTCGTGACGTTTCTTTTCTGTCCCAGATTTTTTTTCCAGTGAAACACGTGTTTTTGTTCGAACAGTTGAAAAACATCTGATTGGTGGTTTGGAACCTTTTCTTTTTTTCCATATATTAGGGAATTTCATAATCCCAACTGACTAACATTTTTCAGAGGGGTTGAAACCACCAACCAGAACATGGTTTCCTTCCTTTTATTTAGTTCCCCCAGAAAAAGACTTCTTGGATATGCATCCCAATAAGCGAGTGGCAATACAGTCCACATAAATCTGGATTGTAACAGTTTAGGCCCTTTACCAGTTATAAGTACTTATAACCCCATTTGTAGAATGTATATAACCAGTTATAACTAATCAATGGCCATAACTGAACAATATATAACCAATGGCTATTAATCATAGCCATTGTGTGATGCTCAGACCGACAGATGACCAGGTAATTGTTGGTCTTTGCCATTCAAAAGATCTGCAATTATTGTCTGGTTGGTGGCTTGGAACATTTTTTATATTTCCATAGATTGGGAATAGTCATATTTTTCAGAGGGGTAGGTACAGTATACCACCAACCAGTTGTCCATAATATGTTTAGTGGGCTTAAATCCCGAGTTTCTGTTCCATTGTTCACTTGAAGAGTCCCACGCATTTTTGAATGGATTGCGGTAGGGTAGATACGAGTCACAAAGGAACTTGGTCGTTGTTCACCGTATGGGCCCTGGTGAGCAGAAGAGCTGCAGCTTTAATGGATGTCCATCTCCCAGCTGTTGGAGATATATATATATATATTATATACAATGTGGGGCCCCCAGTAATTTGAACGTTAGTTTATAATCCCCATTACAGTTAATTTTGTACCATAACCCACAGTTATTGGAGTTATGTTCACCAACTTAGCTATTTTTTGTGGGCCCCACATAGTATAAATGGGGTTTTCTAAGTACTTATAAGTGGTATAACGTAACCTGAATGCGGCCTTAGTCATGGGAGATCCCCTTCAGGGGGCCACACATAGTATAATATGGTAAACGCTATTGATCCATACAAAGTGGGGACCCCGTGGCCACGAAATCGCTAAGTTGGGGTTCACATAACTCCAATAACTATAGTTTATGGTACTTATAACGAACTAGTTGTTGAGGCTTATAAACCAACTTATAACGTTTGGGGGCCCTACATTGTAGTGAATGCGACCCGAGATTTCCAGTAATTTCTTGTTGGATGAAACCGAAAAACCAAAGATTTCTGGAGTGCTTAACGGCTAGTTTCAACTTATGGTGTTACCCTCTGGTAAACATACATATATAGCTATTGAACATGGTTCATGGAAAGTTTACCTTAATTTACCGAACTTAAAATGGACGTTTCCATAGTTGTTTGTATGTTTACCAGAGGGTTTCATGGAAAAGGAGCAGGTTATTCCGTCATTGGTTATCAATGGCAGAACCCATGATTCCAACCATGGATTTTCCGATTATCGAAAACATCCAATTTGAATCCATCATTTTTCCTGGACTCCCTACAGTTAAGGCCCTTTACCAATTATAAGTACTAAGAAAGTCCCATTTATAGAATGTATCATCCCATAGAAATAACCAGTTATAACTAATAAATGGCCATAAGTGTAGAGTTATGGGCATGTCTATTAGTGAACTAACTGGTTATTTCTATGGGATAATATATACATTCTATAATGGTTAATGGATGGTTATTCCCCCAGTATGGGAACTTCATAGGTAACAAACGACATTACCCATCCCCATATAATTACAGGACAATTCTATGGGATAATATATACATTCTATTTTAATGGGCTTTTGTTACTACTTATAACTGGTATAACTCAGGCCTTTAACCCCTCTGATTCGGGGGACTACACCCCCTCCATTTTCGAAGTTGGCCGGCAGAACCTCTCCTGGGCTTACGCTTTGGCGATGCGCTTTGGCTTGTGGCCAAACCCAGATCTGAGGCTCGGGAGGGTAACCCATTGGATCTGAACTATACTGGGTTTAACTAGAAAACATGTTACATTTTGATGGAAATAATTTGGTTTTAATGCAACAAAAAGCAAGTTCTGGATTCTGGATCAATAAGTATACCAGGACAAATTGAGTTTTTGATGGAAACAAATGGGTTTGAGTTGAGTTTCACCAGCCAACATGGTTATTTAACCAAAAACTACTGTATAGGGCTGAGAGATATATCAGTGAATCTTTGAGTTGGTTTGTCCTTACCATAAATTGGGTGTCTATTTGGTGAGGTATGGCCACAAACCAACCATTTTATGGTGACACGATAATGGGATTTACGACAATATGGGTTGTATAACCAGCATCAACCAAATAACCAAACATTTGACGCATTATGATATTAGGATGTGACTGAACATGTGATATTTATTCTAATTTACAAGCATATGGCACATAGCAATCTAAGACATATTCATACTGAGCTGAAAATGAGCTTGTTGGGTATTAGAGGTAAATTTTGCTATATGACTGTTGGTCAGCATGCGTTGATAAGCAAATATTGCATATGGCAACAAACAAAACACACTTTGTTGATGCGTTTTCTTTAAAACTGGGTCTTGTGTTGTTTTCCTTTGCCATGGATTATCTCAGTGTAAATGACCGTAAACAAACTACCAGATGGACCGCAACCACCTTCTTTTGTTCATTATCCCTGCATTATTGTTTGTTGATGTGTATATATTCCATATGTATATATATATATCTATATACGTATAAATATGTGTATATATATAATGACACAAACAGTTATCACCCCTGTTATATCCTTTGATATTGTTTAGTATCCACATATTTTCTTGGATTGTGTTGATTGATTCTTAACCCCGTGTATCATGAATGTTCCCAGAACACTATCCGCGGTTGCCATATTTGTTGGTGAAGTCCCAATGTTTCTTTGTCACGTTCCATGTTTACCATTTAGTTATGACTAACATAGCCATGGAAAATGGCCCATTTATAGATGGTTTACCTATTAAAAACATGTGATTTTCCATGGCGAACTGTTAAATAACCAGATGGTATATTAGTTACATCCACCAAACCCCCCTGGCTTATGAAACAAACAAATGTATACACGTATTGAACCAGTAACCCTTGTTCAGGCTCGTTTGATGTGGTGCAATTCTTCGTTATTATATATATGTGTTTATAATTATCGTTATAATTATAATTGTGTTATATTATCTATCTATATACATTATATACGAGTTGTTACACCTATATCTATTTGTATATGGATCTATTTACCTCTATCTATCTTCATTTATTTCTATTGATTTTTGCTACCTCTATCTCTATCGATTTATCTATTTATCTATTTATCTATCTATCGATCTATCTGATCTATCTATCTATCTATCTATCTCTATCTATCTCTATCTATCTCTATCTATCTCTATCTATCTCTATCTATCTCTATCTATCTCTATCTATCTATCTATCTATCTCTATCTATCTCTATCTATCTCTATCTATCTCTATCTATCTCTATCTATCTCTATCTATCTCTATCTATCTCTATCTATCTCTATCTATCTCTACCTGTCTCTACCTGTCTCTATCTAGCTCTACCTGTCTCTATCTAGCTCGACCTGTCTCTATCTATCTCTATCTATCTCTATCTATCTCTATCTATCTCTATCTATCTCTATCTATCTCTGTCTATCTCTATCTATCTCTATCTATCTCTGTCTATCTCTATCTATCTCTATCTATTTCTATCTATCTCTATCTATCTCTGTCTATCTCTATCTATCCCTATCTATCTCTATCTATCTCTATCTATCTATCTATCTCTATCTATCTATCCCTATCTATCTCTATCTATCTCTATCTATCTCTATCTATCTCTATCTATCTCTATCTATCTATCTATCTATCTCTATCTATCTCTATCTATCCCTCTGGATCCAAACACCGTCTGAGAAGGTACTTAAACCTCCAAATTATAGTAAATTATACCCCAGTCCCACTTCCTTGCAGAAGGTACGACTGGATCCATAGGGTATCGTTTAACTTATAACTATAGATGATAGTATTTCAAGGTTTTTAACAATGATTTATACCTCAACCATGGTTTATGATATTTTAACTATAGTTATTGGGTTTTATAGTCCAGCAAACATCACTAGTTGGAGACTTTACAACTCAAATTTCAATATATATATATACCATTTTCATACCCCACATTTTCTACTTACTACTTGAAGCCCAGCAGAACCGAGGTCCGGAGAAGATCTGGAAGTCGATGGTCACGTGTGGTCGCCCGGGCCCGGTGAATTGTTTTGGATCTCCAAAGGGTCGATGTGATTTGATATCTCTAGAGATGAAGATACGCTATATATATATAGAGAGAGTGTGTATATATATACATGTATGTATATATATAAATACATATATATATATATAAACTATCCGGCTACAAAAATAAGATTTAAGGATATCGATCCAAAGTATAAATGACAGAGTGAGACATATTTTTAAGGAGTCGCTTTCCAAACCTAGGCATAGGCAATTTTGGTTGATGATGGTTGACGATTTGTGGTTAACATTCCCCCACCTTAATTGGTGCTTTGCCATCATGTTTGGTTTGAACCCCCCATATTGGTTTGACAATCCATGTATTTGCTGGTGGATATTCCCCTTAAAAAGGTGTTTCATTGGTAAGTACAGGGATGTATCCAAAAAAATGCTGCGATACTTGGATTTGAATTTTGAGGCAGCCACACAAGTCATCTGTTCCAGGGAGATATCACAGTTTTACAATTGTCTTGTGTGTGTGTTTCTTATTTGGAGGTTTCCTGAAAAGGGGGTAATACCCCCAAATCATCCATGTTGATATACCCTCTGGTAATTTAAAATAGCTTTTGAACATGGCCCATTTAGTTCGTTGATTTACCTATTAAAGATGGTGATTTTCCTGTTCGCTATGTGGCTGTTGACCAGAGGGTACCCCCAAATCATCCATGTCGGGGTATCCCCTATATTGAAACTCCGATGTTTCTTAATGGGTGGTGTCCTGCAGAGGTCGTTGGTCCAACGCGTGATATAGTTTTCTGGGTTCGGAATCGGGGAATCATGGGCAAGGAAAAGGCAACAAAAATCAGGCTAGTTTGTGAAATCTGGTTATGACTAACAGTTCGCCATGGAAAATCCCAACCATAAATCGAGGTTTCTAGCTGGGAAAAACATCTATTTCTATGGGCCATTTTCCATGGCTATGTTAAATAACCAGAGGGTATTATAATTTACCCAGATCATTGTATAAGGTTTTACATATATTGGAAAATTGGTTCATCATCCATCATGGGAATGCCGATGAAAACCAACCAGTATACTGGAATGTCCAGAAAAAGGTCCGACAAGAGTCTTGAACACTGCTCAATGAATCTTCACAGAATCACTATGCAAACATGTTGAGTTCCTGCCCTTTGAGACTACATCCCAATAATTTCATTGGGCTCACAAATTTCAATGTTCCGCCAAACAACTTCTCCTCCCAGAAGATGATGCTATGATTCACCTTTGGAAACAACGCATGTAGTGTACCAAATCTTCTGCGTTCAGAGATTTTGTGCTCAACAGCTACTGGGTTGCTCCTGACTTCCGAAGATTTCAAGACCTCGCGATGGATGCGATACTTGGACCTGGAATATCCTGGAATACTGGGATAGTAGTCGTGGGTTATCGCCTCTGGCGTATCCTCAAGTGGGATAGATTGGGCTCAAATTCTTAGTGAAGTTGGAGGAAACTTCACAGTTAAGGCCCAAAATACCAGTTATAAGCACTAAGAAAACCCCATTTATAGAATGTATAATCCCATTTATAACAAGTTATAACTAATAAATGGCCATAACTGCAGGGATCAGCTTTATTTCCAATTTTGGGCCGCGGAGTACCCGAAGATTTTGGGTGTTTCCGTCCAGGATCTGGAGGTTTCCGTCCTCCATGGGGGTACCCCCAAATCATCCAAGTCAGACCATGGCTTAGTACTGAAACCGAAACCTACGGTGACCACTCAGGATCCACCTCTTTACTTAGGAAACCCCGAGATCTGCCAGTGTTTCTGCCAGGTTGAAGGCAAAGTGTTGGCAAAGTGTTGAACCAATATGGGGTCTGGGCCATAGAGTGGCACACCAGTTCTCTTCAGAAAATAGGCGATTCTGCAGAATCCTAACACAGTCACATGTTGTTGAGGCCACTTCATGTGTATGCTGATATTTAATTATATACAAAGTGGGCCCCCTAGATAGGTTGGTTTATAACTCCAATAACTATGGTTTATGGTACTTATAACTATAGTTACTGGGGATTATAAACCAACTTATAACTGGGGGGCCGCACATTGTAGATTTAATTAGATTTATATGCTGATATACCATCATGCATCCCTAATGTTGATGCTGGATTTAAGTTTTGCTCGACCATTCGTTGGATTTTGGCTTTTAGAAGGAAGGCCAGTCCTTCTGGCTGACAATCCCAATGCAGTGCCCGAAATCCAGGTTTATGATTATACTTACTTGGTGGCTCATCCCACTTAGTAAGTGGGTTACATAACCCCAGTTATAAGTGGATTATCGCTACTTATCCCATTTATAACTGGGGTTATAACCCACTTACTAAGTGGGATGAGCCACCAAGTAGTAAACATAGATCTGGGTATATAAATTATAACGACCGAACCCTGTTCTCCCGAACCCTGGAATCATGGTTTATGTTATCATGGATGCTCGAACCACAACCCAGTCGAGCCACCCCCCAGTGTAGCCTCCTTATTTTGAAACCTTATTTTTTCCCTTATTCATTTTTAGAGATTTTGATGGATCGACCATGTTGAGAGCCTTTTTACCCCCTTATTTGAAAGCCTTATTCGGCCTTATTCGTAAACCTTATTCTTCACTATTTGAAAATGCAAAAAGGGACCGCTTGGGCGAAGATTCGGAAATTTTGGATGATGAACTGGATCCATGTTTTCCGGTTCTGCAAGCATTCTTGGGTGATGAATTGAATGAACATTTCCCAGTTCCACAATATTTGATGGGGTGATCAAACTGGACTGAATTCAAATTTCCCCGTTTCACAAAGTTTCTGGAATTTAGATTTTCCCATTTCATAAGTGCTGGGGTGATCGATTGAATACAACTTCCTTTGCTTATCCACAACAACTATATGCCATTGTTTTGTTACTTACCTCAAATAAAATTAATAGGTGTTATTACCCCTTAATAGCATAATTGAATTACCAACCCTGATGAATCCTTTGCTCAATGCACAAATAAGTGCTAATAGATGTTACCAAAGCCTCTGGAACTCTGTGGTTGGTTGTACAGAAACATGCATGCAACACAAAGGGGTTGGTGACAAAATGATTGAACTGTGTTAACTCGGATAGTTTTTTTTTGAAACCCAGTCTGGACAGGTGAACCAGATAGAAACTAATTAATACAGCCTATTAGCATCTCCATGGTTCTGATTTGGGAGATTTACCGAAAATAACGCATACAATCCAAATGTTAAGATTTGTGTTTTATACTTACCCACAACCTTGATGATAGATTTGTACAAAAAGCTAATAATGGCAGCTAATAGGCACTAATAACACACTCAAGTATCAAAAATGTAAGGTAATTAGTATGCTAGATCCTCAATGAAGGTATGCTGAGATGTGTATGGGGATATCCATTTGCAAAGAGCATATTATTTTTTGGTTCATGGCTGCAACCACAAAGTTTTTCTTAATCAAATTGCCAAATTCTGTTGGCTCCAACCATTGAAGGTTCCCCTGAAACCAGGGTAGAACTGAAACCATTCTATCCTATCAGATGTATCATGAGCAGGGAGGAAAACCATTCTATCATGTACAATGTATTTGATGCAAAATTTTGATCTATGAATGTGCTTATTAGCAACTATTAGCACTGAATAACATGTACCTGAACAAAATCAATCACAATCTTTCAACTGCAACAGAAGATCTGTTGCGCGCCCATGGCCCTCAGTGTGTTGCTGTCTGGCCAGAATGTTTCTTGAAAGCATTTGTGTTGGTGTTGTGTTTTGATCAAATTGTGCATTCCTTCCAGTACCCACACCAAGCGAAAAGCCGACACTTTCGTGCATTTGAGGCCTGTCAACGCTGAAAATTTCGACCTTTTCACCAGCCACTTGAATCATATTTAAATATCAAATTCAATTCAAACACCTGGACCTACTCACACAGTGGTTGTGCACAGCTCCTGCCACCAGCTAGCCAACTCAGTCCCACCTCGTGGGTTTACACCAAGGAGCTATTAGTGCTTATTAGTGCCTAATAGGGCTTTGTATTTTGATTTATTTTATCGAACTTTGGAAAAACCAAGGCAAACTGTTCGTCAATGCTTTGGAAATTGAATGCATTTTCCCGGATGAAGCTGCCCCTGATGACATAGAGGTGCATTGGGCTGTTTCTTCATCTACAAAGCTGATCTACAGAACTGACATTCAAGAGAAACGGATGAACAATTTTTGGCAGACTTTGCCACAATTGAAAGAGAAGTACAAGGAACTATGGGAAACTGAAGACCTTCCAATCATTCTGCGCTCAAGATTTGGTTCTGCCAACAAAGTTTCTGACAGTGATCAAGGTCAATTGTCTCTTGAGATGTTTACAAACAAAACAATGATTCCAACATCTCTTGTCATTACAATGCTGATTTGGGGCATACAGCGAACGCGGCGACCAGCAGAAGATGTGGCACGAACATGTCGAAACTTCATGGCCCTTTGGTCTTTGACGTTCTCCGTCATCAACAGCAGCAAATGCCGGGTTGTGAGAGACGATGGCGCCAGGTTTGCCTTCATGATCAATCCCACTGCTCAGGTGCCATTTCTGGAATGTCTTTTTTCTAAGGACTATGCGCAACAAATTGCAGCAGACTGGAAATCAATGTTCTCAAGTAAGTCCTGTCCGGAGTGGATGTCTTTTGACAATATCTATCAGGCGTCTGTTCTGCAAGTGCTGATGTTTATGCTGTTGCCATGTCATGGACGTGCCTACAACAATGTGATGCCAGTTGTTCGCATGGTCATACGATCTTTCGCGAAATGTGTCGACAAGATGGGTAGAGCTGCAAAGATCTCTCAAGTTGCTGAGAAGACAATATTCAAAAATCGCAAAGCATTCTCAGATACAATGAACAAAAGGAAAGCACAGTGCGCACAGTTTCTTCTAAGAGAAAATGATTCTTATCAGCAAAAAATAATGCAAGTTAGTTTTTGGATGTTTTTGGTTTGATATGGTGTAATATTTCTAATACCCCTTAATAAGGCCTAATTGGATGGCTAATCCTACAGCGTCCAGCTCAGGACGACAATGGCATGACTTTGAGAAAAGCACTGGACAAATTCCAGCTCAGCTCAATGAATGTGACAACGTATGCATTTCACTTTGCAGTTCTGATCTCAGATTCCAGGGCCCCAGGAAAAACATATCCAAATTATGTAGGAACAATTGCATGTCTTCACCAACCAGTAACCAAACAATCCCAAAAACATTTTGCACTTTGCTAAGGTGGTCTACATAGCAAGAGCAATGGCAGAAGCCAAGAATTGTGCAGTTTGGCATGTGCCTTGGCTGGATTTTGAGTGTAAAATATATATACTTCAATAGTGAATGCACTATTAGTCACTATTAGGCACTAATAGCCCTAAAGGAAAACACAACCTGACATACATATTGGTTTTGAGATGTATTGTATAAACATGTGCAGATCCGCCTGCATGCTTTGGCAGGTCTATGCAGATGGATCAAGTGTCGCTAAGCGACCTACGGAAGTATCCTACGTTTGGTTGCCGGAGCTTTCCAAGGGGTTCTATGGACCACCAATTGCTGGGATCTTAGAAGTTCTCTGCAGTGCATTTCTGGAAATTCAATGCGTAGTCATTCCGAAGTTGTGATTTTGGGTGAACATCACCAGTGAAGATAGCTTCTGGCTCATTTTTTTGACAAATTTCCATGGTCGATGAAATAGTTTATCCGAAAAAAAAATAAACATTCAAACATTAGTCTTTCCTGAATTTTAAAACTAACCATGGCAACTATATTTCTTGAGCTACCAGGATTGTTACTTAACTGAATCCATCTCCTGTTGAACACCTTTTACACAAGATTGTAGAATTCAATAACTATCTGGTACCTTTTGATCCGTGTGGTAGACATGGACGCGGTGTCGGAAATTAGCATGGAAAGTGGCACAGCTGATGGCGCTACAGCTTGGCATAGTTGGGATTCCAACGCAAGCAGATGCAGCAATGCCCCATTTGAGGACAGCTGCCATGTTCATGTATGACCAATTGTCTCCAACAAGATTCCAATACACCTTATTAGAACCCAATAGTACATATAGATTGTATCTAAAACTGTTTATTCACCTGATTTCACGAATGCACCAGGATATCCGGAGTGATAAGACCATGTTGGCAAAGAGCGGGCGTGTGGTTCAGCTGGCTTGGCACAAAATATGCACAGTTGTCAGCGACATCCACCTACAGGCACAAGTGTTATTTTTTTGGAACTCATTTTGATTTTGAATCCATGCTTGCAAGAATCATCCCAATGTCAACACCCTTTGCGCCCTGAAAGGCATGTATGCTGTTTAGCACCAGGAGGGTAAGCAGCTCGTGCACTGGAGCCCTGACATCGGACATGGCATTGGCTGTCATTGAGAAGACAGTCAATGAGTCGGACCACGTTCCACGCAGTGTGAATTTCAATATTGCCTATGTCCACGCAGCTTGTCCTTTTGTGTTGTTTCAGCAAACAGAACCCTAATACTCACTAATAGTGCTTAACAGTAAACTGTTTTAAATTCAATGATTTCGATGAAAAACACCACAAACATAAATTGACCAAGAGTAGTGTTCAATGTTTCTTGAACAACCTTTGGCATTTCCATGTTTGAATATAAACAAGTAGCAATGCCACTGAGGAGACCAACAAGACTTGCCAACAGCTCATTAGAGACAATCTGCAGTGGTGTAACCTGGTCACCTCACGGGCATCGCCACTGCCTTGCATGTTCGGAGAAGTTGAGGGTTGCATACCTTCATCTGCAATGTCTCCGTCTGATGAGACTTCATGACAATGTTTCAGAAAATCAACCGGTGCAACCTCATATCACACCAATGGTGCTTCAGCCATCAAAAGTGCTGCCCTATCTTGGGAAATGAAGCTGCGGTGGACTACAACTGCGCTGGCCTTCCGTGCTGGGATTACAGTCTAGCTGGCAACAGGAAGCTAGAAGAAGGTGAAACCCGCCGGGTTTTCATAGCGTATGCAGCACAACACTGCTTTCAGCGGACTCCACTTTTGGTGATAGAGAATGTGAAGGCCTTTGCAAAGCCTGTCTGTTTGGTGTAGCAAAAAATTGTGTATCTTATTAATGACCAAATAGCTACTATTAGTGATTATTCATATGTCTTGGAATTTCAAAAATTCGTTCTCTTCCCATGTGATTGTCTTGAAGGCATCAACTCACTGAAATCCACATTCTTTTTTGAAACACTGTGCAGGGTCTGCGGCTTGAAATGATCATGTGGCTTTTTTGCTTGCACTACAACATCTACGTCCTGGTATGCGGAGTTGAAGATCAAGGACATGATGGAGCTACCCGGGATCGACTTTGGATCATCCTAGCCCACAAGGACCGTACGAGGATGCTGTATGACCCCATTGAACTCTACAAAACTGTTTGCCAGAACATCCGGACCTATATTTCTACACGACCATCAGACTATTGCATTGCCCCACAACTTGAGATCCGCAATGAAGCACTGCATTTGGCTACGATCAGGGAGAAACTTCTGACAGTGGTTGCGCTGCATCAGAAATGTTTTCCTTGTCCAAAACGATAGTATTTAGCTAGTGTGCATTTTTTTTGGAATGAAATTGTGTGATCTGAAAGCCTTAATAGTGCTTAATAAGCATGCCTTGGGTAAATAGTTCACATCAAACAAACAAACTTCATATGTTGAAGCATACCATGTTATTGAATTTTATTATGTTTCTTGTTCACATGATTCCTGAGGAAGACTACAGAGACCTCCTGACAGACCGTGAGCTCACATGCTTGCAACAGGCAAGGGATGAATATCTTCGTATCTATGAGCAAGAGCCTGAAGAAGATCCAGATTTGCTGATATACCTGGGTGACAACTTTTCCAACAGGAAAACTTGGAGCGGGACGTCCAGGAGAGGATTGCATTTTTTTTCAATGTAGTATTGGTCAGCGTCCGCTGTCAAAAAACAATAATGTACCAGCAAAAAATAATGATATAATTTTGCACACTGCTGTTAAAAACCATGGCAGGAGAATCCCGACATTTCGTACAGGTGGGGGGTTGATGTGGTGGTACGGAAAGAACAGGTGGATGAGCCACAGGGAGCGCTTGAGCAGCTTGGCCTTCCCAGTAACGGAGGAGATGGCCAATGCCATGGGGGTACCGCCAGTTCCAATACGGGACCGATCTCGTGCTGCAGCCATTAGTGGGAATAGCATGAACTTTGCTACTGCAGCAGTTGTACAGCTGGTTGCCATGGTTTCATTCCAAAAGGTATCATAGAGACATCAACGAACCAGCTCTCAATCAATGTTGAAGAAAAAACAACACTGCATGCTTATACTGCCAGATGACGGGATTGCCTTTTCGCAAAGTGGATGATGCACAAAAAGTATAATTGTTCAAACCAGTCAAAACACATCATATTTAATTTGGAAGCATTTGTACTAGATGGAATTCATTATATGGCTCTAATAGCTACTATTAGCATCCAGCTGGGTACATGTACAGTGATCCATGAATGTTGTGAGCTTTTGGGCTGTTATCAGCACGTAGATTGGTGGACTATGCCACCAAAAGCGAAACGGGATAGCGATGCACATCTGGCTGTCAGCAAGTGTTTTGCAGACTTGCCCTTCGCTACTATACAGACTTTCCTCGAGTATGCAGAACCAGACCTTGCAAACTTTGAGACTACAAAGCACTTCGACATGAATACGCTGTGCCTCTTGATGTGCTTCATGCTGGGATGGCATCCAATGCAAGAACTTCCTGGGATACTTGGCTTAAGATTAGAAGAAACTTAGGCAGGCAAAGGTTGAAAAAATCAAAATAATTATTTTGTCATTTTTTTGTCGTTTTTTTCATTTTTTTTCGTCATTTCAGTTTTGTCTGTCATTTTTTTCTTTTTTTTTTGTCGTTTTTTTTGTCATTTCAGTTTTGTCTGTCATTTTTTTGTCATTTTGTTGTCGTTTTTTTTTGTCTGTAATTTTTTTGTCATTTTTTGTCATTTTTTTGTCGTTTTTTTTGTCATGTCAGTTTTGTTTGTCCTTTTTCTGTCATTTTTCGAAGAATTTTTTGATCGTTTTCACTATTTTTAAGAGAATTGCACCAAAATGAAAAAACATGACAAATTTTCCACAAAATGACAAAAAAAATGACAAAAAAATGACAAAAACAATACACTTTTGCAGGTGGCAAAAATTGCATGTTTCTCGAAGCATTGTCATTTGTTTGTCATTTTTCTGTCATGTTTTTGTCATTTTGGTGCAATTTTCTTACAAAGAGTGAAAAAGATCGAAAAAATCTTCAAAAAATGACAGAAAAATGACAAAAAAATGACAATGCTTGGAGAAAAATGCAATTTTTGCCACCTGCAAGAGTGCATTTTTTTTTGGTCGTTTTTTTTTGTCATGTTTTAGTCATTTTTTGTCATTTTGTGGAAACTTTGTCATCTTTTTGTCAGCAAAAAAAACTTGTGGATAAGATCGAAAAAATCTTCAAAAATGACAGCAAAAAATGACAGACAAAACTGAAATGACCAAAAAAAAACGACAAAAAAATGACAAAAAAATGACAAACAAAACTGAAATGACAAAAAAAAACGACAAAAAAAAGAAAAAAATGACAGACAAAACTGAAATGACAAAAAAAACATGACAGAAAAAACGACAAAAAATGACAAAATAAATATTTGAACCATCTCCAGGGTATGGCTGCGAGTTTCTTCTAAGCTTAAGAGTCTATTCACATTCAGTTTTTCTGGCATGTGCAGCAAAGGGATTCTGATTTTCATATATACAAAGAGATCCATAATCAATAGCTTGATAGCAATAATTGAGCCACAAGAGTTGTTGTTTTCGATTCCCCTTGAACCACACAATTTGTTGTTTATTTCAATGGCAACAACCAAGGAAATCTGACGAGAAACTGAAAAGGGTATCCTTGGCAAGCAGAAATATTTTTCTTGATCCTCTGAGTTTTTATTGTCAAACAGAACGAACAGGAACCAATACACACACAGTGTTTCTTGAAAAAAAAACCACCTAACACCTAATAGCAGCTAATAAGCACACAATGCAAGGCAGCCCACAAAGAATATGTTCGCCGTGGCCGACCTTTGAGAAAGGCTTGGTGGAACATCAAGCAGGTTGCAGCCCTCATGGCAGTGCACATGGAGGGAAAGGCTCAAGGGGATGATCTTGGTGCCTATGGTTCCTGGTTTGATCGTGGATATGAAGGTTCACCAGCATGTATGCCTAACTTCATCAGGCAGAAAGAGAACACGATCAACAAGGACAAGGACACCAATGTCAAGAAGATGATTCCCACAAGAGGAAGGTGTGACCCACAGGCAAGAATTGATTCAAACCAGTTGTGCTGTTGATACATCAAAAAAATACAGTATTATTCGCGGTCAGACTATTGAAATTTGAATATGAAACATTACAGTAAGTATTTTTTTCCGGGTGCAGCATATGAGGCGTTGCCTGTGATGCACTTCATTGTGGATTGCATTGATGATATCACTGCTGCGGACTTTCCACGGAGTGGATATGAACTATCAGAAGATTACAGCGATGGTGAAATCCACATTTGCCACCCCGAACTGCCTGAAGAGATGACAGTCGTGTCAGAAACTCTGTTTTCAACAAATCATTCTTACTGGAAGCATCAATAATATGCATTTTACTTCTATTATCATGTGATATCAAAATATAGTTGTTTTCTTTTCTTTCTCAGGTTTGTTCAAGAAGATGATGCAGATGACTGGCAAATATATCCAACTCGGGATGGTGACGTTTTGTGGAATAGCAAGGGCATGGCAAATGAGGAGAACGCTCCGCACTATGTACAAGAGGTTTTTCTGAATCTTCAGCGATTGATGCTCGCGAAAGATGAAGAATCAGCTCGCAACGTGAAGTCCAGCATGAAGAGAAAATCTGATACCCAGGATGCCTATTAGCAGCTATTAGTGCTATCTGGTAATTATTTGTGAAAATATAATTTTTGTGTTTTATTTTTTTCGATCAAAACACATATTTCTAGTACCCCAACATGTTATCCTGAATCAAATCACTGAGGTCACAATGCTGGATGGGGACCAGAGTGATGTTGACGTCAAGGACAGGGTCTTCCTTCACAGAGATTACTCTGATAAGTTCTATGTGGTCCGCCCATTCGATCTACATATGGCAGAACTCACCTATCGTGACCCTATTCTGAGTGTTGTGCACCATGTGGGAAAGAATGGCGATGGCAAAAACGTTGTTGTTGTGGATTCTAAAGCCCAAGGTCCTGGAACAAAACCCATGTACGTTCATAGATTGTTCAAACAGTGCACTATGACAGCAAGTGGAGCAACTCTTGAGAAGTGCAAGAAGTTTCTTTATTGCAATAATGTTTTTGCAATTCAATTGTATTCAAATGATTTACCAATGTAGTTATTATTCATTTGGGTTAATAGCAGCTATTAAGCCTTATTTGTCATCACTGAGGTTGCAAAAGGAATGGGGCATGGTGCCACAATCAGCGAAGCCAGCTTCGTCCAAGATCGCAAAGAACAAGTGAGTGCAAGGTATTGTATCCAAACAGTTCAAATCACATTTTGGCATCGAAGAATTTCTATTCAAATAGTGGTGTCTCATTGTCCCATTGATTTCACATAAAATAACAATAGATCTTAAATTGTTCTAAATGATCATTGTTTTCAGTTGCTGAATCGATGCCCGCTGTGATGGCCGAACCTGTATTTGAGCATGCAGGAAACGAACATAATGACCAAAGTGGAAACATCAATGCTCATGTTTTTTCTGCGAATG
Source organism: Cladocopium goreaui (assembly GCA_947184155.2). Lineage (NCBI taxonomy): Eukaryota > Dinophyceae > Suessiales > Symbiodiniaceae > Cladocopium > Cladocopium goreaui. The sequence goes on from CAMXCT020002935.1 coordinate 526,274, forward strand.
TGTTCAAATTTTTAGCTTTGACAAGATCCATGTCTACCCGTGCACATGAAAGCAGCATACTTGTGCAGGCAAATTTTCCCATGCATGTCTATCAGCAGGGTGTCAGTGTCAAACAAACAAAGGATCCGATCAATTTCCGTCTGATCCGGGTATTGCAATGTCTGCATACAGCGTTGTGTTGTTTGGCATCAGAGATGGGACGGGGATGGGGACAGGGAGAGGGAAACGGTGACGGAGAATAGTACGGCGTTGTATTTCTATTGCATTTGAATTTATATTTTTTTGTTTTGGAAAAAAGAAAACCGCAGCATTTTTTTCCAACAAATTTGTGGCAGCCAAGGTTTCCGGGGATGGAGACTCCTGTTGCCAAGAGCAAGGCAGCTCCAAAGGTTAAGAAGCCGAAGAAACCAGTGTCAGATACCACAAGGAAAGTGGTCACAAAGAAGTACACGCAGAAGTGCGTAGCTGACGTGCCCCTTTGTCACATGCGGGAGTGGCTGGACAAGATGGAGGGAGCGCACCTGAACCTGGAGGCGACGAAGAAATTCAGCAAGCAGGACGCCATCACGATGTTGTCATTCTGCCTTGGGTTTCATCCACGTGACCCTCCAGTTGAGTCCTGACCTTAGAGGACGTATTTTTTTTTGCCAATATGCATACATTTTTTTTTCTTGCCTCAGTTATGTTGCAATGTGTTTTACTATCAAGGATATAGATCATACTACTTGCTAAATAGCTCTTAATAGTGCTTATTTGGGCTTATGTTGGCAAGGCGATTGCCAGAGAAGATGTTCAAGGTCTCTTGGCAAAGCGCACGAAACATTTTGTTTTTTTTCGTGATTCTCAAATTTCTCACATTTAAGCAAAGCGCACGAAACATTTTGTTTTTTTTCGTGATTCTCAAATTTCTCACATTTAAGTGGTTGTAACCTTGAATACAAAGCGCCAAAAGTTTGTTGACATGTATTTTTTTGATCTTTGCAACTCTCACTAAGACGGTCAAGATGGAGTACCTGAGACGCGGCCGACCATTGAGAAAGACCGGCTGGAGCATCAAGGAGGTGTCGAGGTACATGCGCTTCTATGTGCATGGCAAGAGCAGGCATGAAGACATTGGCGTATTTGCGAAGTTCTTCATGGAACAACCAGATGGTGGTATGGCGCCCTTCCCAGAGGAAATGATTGCATGGGAAAAGATTCACCATAAGGTGGGGGGTTTGGTGGTTGGGCCCAAAACATATGTTGTAGGCCTATTAGCTGCTATTAGCCTCACTCATGAAACTTTTAGTTTATGTTGTTTCCTATTTATGCAGATTGTTGTGTATGCATACACCATTCAGCCAAGAGAACAACATAACCAATGCATAGATATGTGCAAACTTGAATCTACAACGTTTTTCAGGTAACTTGTGTTTGTGAAATACAACCTTGACATCAACCTGTACAGGAAGAGCATGAGAAGGCGAAGCTGCCCAAGTCTGTAAACCTCGCCAAGGCACTCATTGGGCTTGAGACCGAGAAAATTCCGAAATCAGGCTACATTGGGGTCTTGGATGGTAATTTCTTTGTCATCACTCATCCTGAGCTCCCTGAAGCAGTGGAAATCAAGCTACATCCTTAGTTTTGGATATTTTCGAACAATCTGTCTTTATAAGAAGATTTCTCTTGAAAGGGGTCCTCAAAGTAAATTTTAATGGGGTCCTGGGCACGCCGCACGCGCGCCAAAAAGGTATCTTTCACCCCAAGGACCCCTTTCAAAGGCAATTGTGTTCTATGCACGTTGTGCATATCAGTGATTTTTGGGGTTGACCATGTAATTCTTTCTGCTCTGAGGTTGCATTCCTCTCAAACTGACGAGTTTGAGGTGTTTGTCACACCTGATGGTGATACTGTGTGGAATGGTAATGATGATTCAACACCTGAATACATCATGGAGATCCTGAAGAAGATGCACAACGAGGCCAAAGAGAATGATGATTCAGAGGATGATGATGACAGGGAGAAGGAGGAAGAAGAAGAAGTGCCGCCTATCCAGGACGGAAGCCTGTTTGTGGCACCATCCAGTGTGCGCATGCCTGTGGCTTGGATTTATTTTATTTTTTTTGCATCATAGAATTTAATGTTTGTATGTTAGTTATGTGTATGTTTTCCTGTACACGTGTTTCAGCACCAAAGGTCATCATAGGGAGCCTATTAGAACCTATTAAGGTCACATAAGTTTCTCTATCTCCAAAACCATAACAAAACCATTGCACAAAAAAAATATGAAAAAGAACACCTCTGAGGAGGACGACAGTTCTGAAGAATCAGAACAAGAAGGTGGAGACGAGCCTAAGTGTGCAGTTGACCTGAGCAAGATCCTGCCGGAGGAGAAAGACTTTCTCTATCATGACCAGGAGAAGGGGACATGGTATGTTGTGCGGCCATCTGACAACCAGCATGTGGAGGTGACATGCAGCGATCCAGCTCTGGTGCCTGTGCAAGTGGGGGACAAGTGGGTTTTGATCGTTGACAGCATCTCAAAGGAGGCCGGAAGCAAGCCCAAGTATACCCAGAACTTGCTTGGGGGTCGCAAAGCAAAGGCAGTGTCAGATTCAGAGCTTTTGCAGGAGTGCTCAAAGTCTGGCGCTTATTTTTTTCCATGAAAAACACAATGAACCAAATGATATCAATCTCTACTAGTGCTTATTAGTACCTAATTATACTAGATAGATTTATATATAGTTTGTTGTCTCCACATCCAAGGTACCGTGAGGAATGGTCATCGCCGCCATTGCCGAAGCGAAGTATGCCAGCAAGTACAGTCCAGTCACCGTTGCAAGCTCGCAAGGCCACTCGAGCGGCTGCAACTCCTACCCGCAATGAGCCGCCCCCATCTGCTCTTGGCAAGGTACAGCACTCAGAGACACATTGTGTACACACTTTTCTGACTTATGTTGCCAACTCCTTGGGCTGGAAACTTCCATATTGCAAAATCAAAGTTGCAATCATTCTATTGTTTTACTCTGACATACCAGGAAAAGGAGAAGCCAGAGATTGAGAAGATCGATAAAGCCAAGTCCGAAAAGGAGACCGACAGCAAGCAGGAGAACGAGAAGATGGAAGAAGTGTCCACATCATTCGGTGACACTGCTACTGCTGCAGGCAGTTCCAAGGAAGAATCTGACTGAGGTGTTGGCTGCAACTCCAAGTGCATTGGACAACAAATAGTAATTTTGCATTGGTTGACCCTTACTAATAGCTACTAATAATTTAATAGCTGCTGAGATAATAATTATGCAAACCTTTGTTTTGAGCAATTCGCTGATCACAATGCACAGGAACAGCTGATCTTCTTGTTTGTGGTGCAGATACATTTGCAGAATTATTTGAAGATTCCCATTCTTATATGGTTGATTTTCAATTTGATTCGATATGTTCAGATTAAAATTGACTGCAAAATTTTGCTGCACGGAACATCAGTCAACAAAGTTGGCAACGTTATCCCCAGCCGCCACTGCCACTGTGCATTTTGCTGGGATGTGAAACATGTGAAACGTGACTGGCAGGCTATGTGTTCCAATGTGATGTATTGCATAGTTATCAATAAAATGAAAAGCTATTTGCTTATTAGTGCCTATTAGTGCCTATTGGTGCTATATGGGAACTAATGTAACATCTCAAAGCTTCTACATCTATCTGATTTGTATGTTTGCCAGTCACATTGTAAGTTTGGAGTACGATTCCAAAGGCTATAACCCCCAAATTTTGGGAGGGACATGAATTTCAGATATTCTGCGCGGGAAAAAAAACTGCTAAAAGCAACTTTGTCATTTGTTTTGATACAGCCTTCTGTTTACAAATCATTTCCATTTGGAAGAAAAGTGATGGCCCATGGCTAGACACATCAAATCTATGAAGGCAAGCACTGCAAATTTAGTTCAAATTTATACGATCAGCGTGTCTGCCTTAGATAGAGTTGAAGAACCCATGGCCCAATCAGTGCTGGAGCAATATTTCTTCCTGCTCGTGAATCATGACATCAACGCCAACGAGCCCTCAATCATTCCAGCACAGCAGACGTGCAAGCGCAAACGCTGTGATGAAGATGCTGGCAGTATCCAGTTCCCGCAACTTGTCCAACAATAAACAATCTTTTCATTCAGGTCATAACTGTATACCTGATTTTCAGTGGCATGTCAGATATTGTCATGCCACAAACCAGACCAAGTGAACAAAAAATAAATCTTATGCAACCAGGCAGCTCACTGAAGCAGAGCTGACGAAGCAGCGTCGACTCACAGATGATATGTACAGATCTTTTTGGAGAAGCAAGAACCATTAGATGAGGTGTAAGATCTCGATCTTGACTTGTTGACCTAGCTGCACACTGCAGTTACCTGTGCTTCTGAAAGGTGTGAAAAAAAACAATCATTTGAAGACTTTCAGCATTGATATCAGTGATACACACTATCACTAATAGAGCTTAATAAGGCATCGAGTCTGCACACATACAAACTGTGTTGATTCATTTTCTCCAGGGATCAGATTCTATGTGCTTTGAACTTCAGAAAAATGCGTGCCTTTTCAGATCAAAATCAAAATTGCAAATGTGCAATTCAGCAATGCTGTGATGAATCAATGATGGAAACTGCCAGCAATCCACCTCGTGGTCACATGCGCCCAGACACGAGAGAGTCACCTATCTTGCAATTCAATAATGATTTCTTTTATTGGTTAATTTGTGTAGTTGACTCATTATTTCCAAACTCAACCATTTTATCAAAAAAATGCGGCCAACCAGGTGGCCGATTTTTGGTGGTTCTCTTCAGTTGGGACCAGAACGATCTGGGTTGAAGCAGAAGACCTTGCTCGAAAAGTATTTACGCAGATTTCCAGCAAAAAAACGGATGCCTTCATCATCACAGGTGGATGAACCTGTTCTTTGACTACATTTATATTCTTTTCCTGTATGTAATCCATTATCTGAAATTGCACTCAAGCACGTATCAGTTAACCAAGAATTTGAAAATGTATTTTATCATATTGCAAACACATCAGAATGTTATGTAGCCAAAGTATAAGTAGAGTATATATATATTGATACTTCAGATAACCAACAGCAACCAAGGACAGGAATGAGCATCGCAGCCGTGACCGTGCTTCCAGGCACTGTGGCTTTGAAAACCGCAATGTGAAAGGTGTCCCTTGCTGGCATTGTGCAGCTTATGGATTATGGATTATGTGGTATTTGATTAGCCCAAATAAGGAAAATTACAATGATAATGGTATTCTTATGAATCTATTTTTTTTTGGTGTGCAGACTGGATGAATTCAGAATGAATTGGTTGATTGAGAAAAAAAAGACCATCACCAACTATTCCTCGTTGAACAAAAATCATGATTCTGTGTGCTTGTGGCAATGGATGCCAATGAAGACCATACATTACTTCATAATAATGCCTAATAAGGACTAATAGCAAGGGGTTGATTTTTTTCCCTGTGGAATTTGAGAATTCCTGGTGCCAAAACCCAGTTGACACAAATATACTTTATTGGTAATTCACTGACTACAGAGTGACATCTAAGGACACAGATGCTGGCTACAGGCGAGCACATGCACGTTCCAGGTCGAGGGACCCTCGCATTGTGAACATTTCTGTGCTTGTGGATTATGGATCATTTAATTAGCCCAAATAACTTCTAATAATTTGATAAGGTTAATATGATTATGAATCTATTTTTGGGGTATGCACTCCAGTGGCTGTGTTTCTGCCCAGAAGCACAAGGACAGACGCGCTGATCGCAAACAACGGGAATCATCAGGCAGAGATCTTCCCCGGGATCCTCGTTGGAAAAAAAAAAGATTCTGTGTGCTTATGGCAATAGATGCCAATGAATACCATACAGTACTTCATAATGCCTAATAAGGACTAATAGCAAGGGGCTGTTTTTTTTTCCTGTGGAATTTGAAAATTCCTGGTGCCAGAACCCAGTTGACACAAATATACTTTATTGGGAATTCATTGACTACAATATTGCAGCTTTCCTCTGAGTGATATCTAAGGACACAGATGCTGGCTACAGGCGAGCACATGCACGTTCCAGGTCCAGGGACCCTCGCATTGTGAACATTTCTGTGCTTGTGGATTGTGGATCATTTAATTAGCCCAAATAACTTCTAATAAGGTTAATATGATTATGAATCTATTTTTGGGGGTATGCACTTATCCAGTGGCTGTGTTTCTGCCCACAATGAATTCATTCCCTGAACATGCTGAAGTCAAAGGAGTTCAGATTGGTTGAATGACAAAAAAAACATCACCAATCATGTGTGTTTTTGTAATTTAATCATGGGAATACTATCCAGTAGACCAAGGACAGACGCGCTGATCGCAAACGACGGGAATCATCAGGCAGAGATCTTCCCCGGGATCCTCGTTGGAAAAAAAATGATTCTGCGTGCTTGTGGCAATAGATGCCAATGAATACCATACAGTACTTCATAATGCCTAATAAGGACTAATAGCAAGGTGCTGTTTTTTTTTCCCTGTGGAATTTGAGAATTCCTGGTGCCAGAACCCAGTTGACCAGTTGACACAAATATACTTTATTGGGAATTCATTGACTACAATATTACAGCTTTCCTCTGAGTGACATCTAAGGACAGAGATGCTGGCTACAGGCGAGCACATGCACGTTCCACATCCAGGGACCCTCACATTGTTAACATTTGTGTGCTTGTGGGTTTTGGGGTATTTAATGGATCCAAATAAGGAATGCATATGAATCTATTGTTGGATATGTTTGGGGTCTGCAATTAAGGGGAATTATGGGGAATTAAGGGAGTTACGGGGAATTACGGGAAATTATGGAGGAATTATGATGAATTATGTGGAATTATGGTGAATTACGGGAAATTACGGGGAAATATGGTGAATTACAGGGAGTTATCGGGAATTACGGGGAATTACGGGGAAATATGGGGAACTACGGGGAATTATGGGAAATTACGGGGGATTATTGGGAATTATGGGGAATTAATTAAGGGAAATTACGGGAAATTAAGGGGAAATAAGGGAAAATAAGGGAAAATAATGGAAAATAAGGGGAAATAATGGTAAATAAGGGGAATTAAGGGGAATTGTACTGTTTCTGCTCAGAATGGGTTCATTCTCTGAACATGCTGAAGTCAAAGGAGTTCAGATTGGTTGAATGACAAAAAAACATCACCAATCATGTGTGTTTTTGTAATTTAATCATGGGAATACTATCCAGTAGACCAAGGACAGACGCGCTGATCGCAAACGACGGGAATCATCAGGCAGAGATCTTCCCCGGGATCCTCGTTGGAAAAAAAATGATTCTGCGTGCTTGTGGCAATAGATGCCAATGAATACCATACAGTACTTCATAATGCCTAATAAGGACTAATAGCAAGGGGCTGTTTTTTTTTCCCTGTGGAATTTGAAAATTCCTGGTGCCAGAACCCAGTTGACACAAATATACTTTATTGGGAATTCATTGACTACAATATTGCAGCTTTCCTCTGAGTGACATCTAAGGACAGAGATGCTGGCTACAGGCGAGCACATGCACGTTCCACGTCCAGGGACCCTCGCATTGTTAACATTTGTGTGCTTGTGGATTATGGAGCATTTAATTAGCCCTCCATTTCTGGTTCATCACCTCCTTTACTCTGAATGTTAGCCAAGGACACAGATGCTGGCTGCAGGCGAGCCAATGCATGTCCCAGGTCCACGGACCCTCGCATTGTTAACATGTGTGTGCTTGTGGATTATGATGTATGGAGTAAATCAGCCCAAATAAGTGCCAATAAGGTGAGTACAATGCTTATGAATCCATTTTTGGGGTTTTCTATTGTCCACTGGCTGTGTTATGAGTGTTTTTGAATAACTGGATTAAAAAAATATATTGTAGCTGTCGTTCTTCATCAAAATGACGTTGAACAGCAGCTAAAGCTAAGGACACAGGTGCTGATCCAATACAAGCAGGAGCAGCATCATCAGCTAGAGATCTTTCCCTGGACTCTTGCTCTTGGAAGGGTTTTATGTGTTTGCTATGTATACATCCAGTAAAAATAAGCACTAATAATAAGGTTGCTGGAATTATTTTTTATATAAATCACTACAGCTGATGCAGCTGTGCTCATGTCCGCCGCCGTGCCCGCCGCCGCCGTGCTCGCCGCAGCTGCCGTGCTCGCCGCCGCCGCGCGCCGTGCTTGCCGCCGCGGCCTTGCTCACTGCCCCCGCCGACTTTCTTTCCTCCGCCGCTTCCTTGCCCGCCTCCTCTATTTCTCGTCCGCCTCCCCTGGCTCTCCACGATGGTCCCCTCCTTCTCCACCCTCCATCCTCCGCATTTCTCTCGCTCTCCCAAGTCCTCCTCCTTGTCTCTTCCATCCTCCTTTCCTCATCCGCGCTACCTTCTTCCTTTCCTTATCTTCCGTACTCAAGTCTGTTTGTTTGCCTATGCCTACCTTGTCCCTCCTCCATACCCTCCTTTCTCTCACTCCCTTCGCCTCCTCCTCCTCCTTGTCCGAACTTCGCTCCGATTACCATCCATTTTCTCTCCCGCGCGGTCCGTCCTTTCCTACCGCCTCATTGTCCCGCAAGTCCTCCTGAGTCCCATTTCAGCTCCTACCTTTCACCGTCTTCCGAGTCCTCGCCCTATTTCGAACATCTGATTCGGCAAGATAGATAGATATTTATAATATATGTATATATGTATACATTATTCAAAAAAGATTTTATCGTGATAGTCAATCCAGAGCATGGTGTGATGTAGTTTACACCTGACAATTTGTATAAGTCTGAGTGGATAATAATTATAATGCCTATGATCCAAAACCAATGGTAATAGCATGGACAAGGAGCACGACCCAGAGCTACAGCCTACCTGAATGTGAACAGATTGTGTTCTGACCCAACTGGTTTTACATAACTGTTGTATTGAAATGGTGTTAACAACAAAGATTTCTTCTGCTATGGGAATCAAATTCCAATAAAAATGATGAAGCAGTAACTCAGGTAGTGCAAGATAGTAGATTTCTATCGGATATCGAATATCGTGCAAGAAAGCGCATAATGAACAGTGAGCTGAGGACACAGGCGGAGATCGCATACCGGCAGCATCAGCAGCTGAACACTCTGCTGCCGTCACTCAAATAATTTAGTGTTTTGGAATTTTCAGACTTTTGCTACAGTACCTGATAACTGCTATTAGTTGTTATTAGTGGGTAGGACTACCATCCAAAAAACTGTTCATCACCCAAAGAGAAACCACGCCTATTCCAACTAAATGTTGTATCATAAAAACAATATGCTTCAAACTTCAAACAGTTGGAAGCAGTTCCACTGTTCCACAAGGTAATGGCATTACTTGCTCAACATGGTGATGGCACTCGTCGTCGCAACCAATCGACCACAGGCACTGGATCAGAAACCTATATTACATTTCAGTATGTGTGTTGTGTGTTTAAGATGTTTGGTCTATATTAGAATCAATACTATTAACAGCTATTAACAGCTATTAACAGCAATTAGGGTTTTGTGGGCTAACAGTGTGAATTATTATTTTATTGTTTGATTCACCAACCCAACTGAGGAGACACCAGCTACGGCCCATTGTGGATCAGAAAGGGACATTAACATGGAATATATTCAACCAGCAGAACGTGTTGTGCTACACAGAGAAGGACACCGATGGATTCTGATCCGTCCTAGTGACGGAAATGCGGCATTTTTGGGATTTCCGTATCCAATGCTGGCAGTCCGGAGCCGGGGACTCAACGTCTATGGTCTATTTGAAGCCTTTGTATATCAGCGGGGTTCCTGTGCATCAAGATGGCAATCAGCTTCAGAAATCCTAGCTGGAGACGATGTCTTTACAGTCAGGGGAACTGGAAATGCTGCCAAGCTCGCGGAGAGGTGGGAATTTATCAAATGATTCTTTGTGCCTCACCACATGGTTCAGTATAAAGGATTCCTTACAATTGAAAACATTTCAATGTTTATTATGGGATTAATGCATTTTTGAAACTATGGTTTCTATTTTGTTTTAAGATAGTATTGTGTGATATCAAGCGATGTCAAGCCCACCTGCACAGGATGCGCTGTCAGTGGAATCTACCGGAGCCTTTCTGAGCTTCGCTGCATGTGAGTTTTTCTGAAGCCAGGACCTGCTATGAGAGCTTGCATTTCACACTAGTTGTGTGAAAGACTGAACAGTTCCATGAACTTGAAATGGAAGATTCCTAAAATGATGATACATCCAATCATACCAAATTTAACCGTGTTAGGGTTGAAACCGATGATTTTTGTGCAGGTATTTGCATGGCAAGAAATCACCAAAATAGCTGCATCTGAACATTGCAGGCTCTCATTCTTGCAACTGCTTTGTGCAGTGTACATTGCTGCAATCAAACAGCACGCAAAATCAGAAAATGAATCTTCTGCAAGTGATACGCATTCTTTCCTGATTATGAGCTAGCATAGATTGTCGTGCAATGCAGCTTGCACTGTGTTATCAGATTTTCATTTGAAATGAGCAATCAGTTACGCAACCTAGGCCTTGACCCGACAAATCTCCGAAGTTCTCAATGGTGCATCTGTGATGAGGCCTTCCAACATTGTGTGATACATTGAACAATCAATGACACATATTGTTTTATTAAGCCTTATTAGGTAATATTAGGTAATTTATGTTCTTATTGTACTTTCATGTTGCTAAATCACAAATAATTAATACGGTATGCTTTGTGATGAACCCTGTCAGGCCTTTGCTACAAGGCAATGAATGCAAGGCCTTCTACGTGGTTCTCAAATTTTTGAACCACCTGTTCAATTCCTTCGGACGGATCGACTGGCTCCATTTCATCCCAAAGAAGGAAGACCGATTGGAATTTGGATGTGATCTGCAGACTGCAAAAACACCATCTCTGGATGGTATACCGCTTCTGAAACTGGATTCTCGAATGCATTTCAAAAGCAAAAATATTTTGTTCTATTTGATAAATACACAATCCTGCTTATTAGTGGCTATTAGCATTCCACAAAATATAGATTTGAATCTGATTATGCACACAAGGTGACTGATGGAGAAACGGTGCAGAACAAAGCATTCGAATATGCATTTGGCATACTGGGGGCACGAGGATTTGCAGATCAGGAGGATGCACATAGCAAATGGAATTGTTTCAAGAAAGCAGTGACGAGGTCAAACCTGAGTATGCCTCTTTTGCGCCTGACTCTGATCTGTATACTGAACATCATTAACAGCTTTTTATGTTTTTTTTTGGTATGTGGATTTCATGTCATGGCTGTCACAAGAAAGAACTGTTGTTTCTGACCCTTGAAACTTCTGCTCACTGTTTTGAGGCAACTTTAACCATGGAGCATTCTTGAGTGGCGACAAGCTTCACATGAAGATGGACTCGGTGAAGCAGTGGCTACAGAGTCAGGATGATGAATTCTATCCCACTATTTCGGAATCCATTTCCCGCGACCGCGGCATTGATTTTCACCCAGACCATGTCTATGCATCGTTTCAAACCTGGATGGAAGCAAAGATCATCAAAAACCGAGGACCCTTTGCAGCTTGACATCATCAAGTGTTTCTTGAATGTTCCACCTATAAAAATAATTTCCTCTTAGGATTGTTTGTGGTTACCTTTAGTTCTTGATCAAATTAGGTGAAAAACAAATCCTGGTTTGGAGCTCAACGAGCATTTCGAGCGCTTTTGCATGATTGGACAATACAAATGGTTGCAGTCGACTCTATGTTGGATTTCGTCTGGGAGGAGAATATCAGGATAAAAAAACATACGTTCAACATTCACATAAAACATATGTTAGAGTAAGATTATTAAGCCTTAATAAGCAGGGTGCAACTTGTGCTGGAAGGAGCAACAGAAGGTTGGAAACACAGAGCCTCTGGGAGAACCTGAGACAAAAAATGAAGAACAACAAGAACAGGAGGAGAACGCAGAGCCATATAGCACCAAGAGCGAGCTCTACAAGTATTTTGCTGGCAAAGGCCCTACAGAGATGATCAGCAGCTTTTTGCATGATGAGCGGAACAATGGATACGCAGTTATTTTGTGTGATCTGTCGCAACCACTGGAATCTGAATACGTGACAAACCAGGACACGATTTGTGCAGGGCCAGATGAAGCACTTCTATGGGCAGGGGAGCGAGCTGCAGGATCTTGGTTCGAAATGATTGTGAAAATTGCAATTATCCTGCAAAGTGTGGCTTTTTCGAGACGTTTGCGCTTCACCTTGCCCAGCACTTCTCCACTACTTGATTTGCCTCACTGGATACAAGGTGAATTTAAACTACTTCATGCTGCTTGGGACTTTGGATGCCACCTGATGTCAGGAATATTGTGGGCGAACCTAATACATAGCTATCGGCTTCCGCATGCTGCAGCAGTCTACCTGTTGCCTGATGGTGAACGTAGAGACAAGGCACTGAACCGAGTCAAACAGATGGTGAGAACCTTGCTACGAGTTCCTCAGCACAAAATTTTGCACAAATATGTTTTTTTGTTTTTTTGTTTTATGTTTTGTGATGAATATCTGAAAAAAATATGTACTCATCACCAAATATGATATTCAAAAACTTGTTAGGCACTATTAGGCATTATTAGTCATTGTGTGGGATTTTTTTGCTATCCCCTTCAGATTCATAATTTAAATTTACCTGAAGGCAGAGCAGCAATATGTGACGGACAAGGTGAAGAATTTATATCTGGGAAATTGTCTGAAAGACATTGGATGGAATTTCCATCAGCTGCCAAGAGAGATCATGGCATTTCTTCTTCAGGATTTGGATGAACAACTGTTGACGCTCTTCCACAAGTTGTACTTTGGACCATCTACTACAAAGGAGATCTGTGAAAGTACATTCAGCTGGCTGCATTACAAAGTACACAGTACATCTCGCAACTCCGTGATGAGTGACTGGAGCAAATACGTTTATTGTATCTTGAGCCCTTACACTGCAGCTTCAGGAATGAACCAGCTGTTGCCAGATGAGGATGACTGGCACATTGTGCAATCTGCAGCAGGGAAAGAGCTGCGATCAACAGCAGCAAAGTTCATGAGCATCCAATCAACGGAGATGCCTGAATCTGTTCCAGGAATGACTGTGGAATCTATGGATAAAACGTGGAGGAAGGCTGGCGTGTTGAGTGATGAACGCTCAATTGCTGCTATGGCGTACATTTTGGAAGAGGAGGACAACGAATGGAGCCATATTTCAATGCATTGGACAGGCATGTTTCATCATTTTTCTGTGTTGATTTCAGTTGTTTAGGGTTGGTGGTTGTTTGTCCCAAACGGTATAAATCCAAAAGGCAACCAACAATTGAAGCATATGTATTATTTGTTTTTCAATCATACCAGGCGTTCTGCTGGTTCATGGAGAAGTATACTACCACAAACCCACCGGAACCTACCTCCTGGCAATGGGGTGCCGAACCTGGTGTGCCTTTGGGCTACACATGGAGAAGGTCTCTGCTCAAGGGAAGGTGCTTTTTGGTGCAATTTTTTTGTTTTTGATGTCGAATGCAGTTCGCCCACAGTAGTGTTCACTTTTTTGAAATTTAAATTTTCAACATTAATCTGAAACCGTCAAATTTAATAGAATGTTTCATGTGAAAATGCTATATCGAATTATTTGATGTTGGGATGGATGATGTCCAAATAAGAACTAATAAGCAACCAAATAGTGGTATGGAGAAGAGAACAGCATGCAGGACTTTCTTGTTGTGAAACCTCAGCAAGCTATTCCGATGATCAACCACGCATTTGATTCCAGCAGTCCTTGGCAACATGTTCCAGTGCAGAGAAAGCTACCAGCTACGATGGACATCACGTTGCATGTTGGAACAGCAGTTGAAATTCTTGCGCGAGAGGATGATGGGGAATTTTCTTTGCTGAAGGCAGCGATACAGGCCAAAGTGTTTCTTCTTGCGGAGCACCTGAAAACAATCACTGCCCACCTTAAATTGGAAATCCCTCGGTTTCCGAATGGATCTGGTGCAAAGGGATCTGTGATTAAGGTGGATCATGCTCGTGCACTTGTGCGCTTCCTGTTTGCTACGCAGAGTCGAGAAGATCAAGAAAAACTGGTGAATTTCTTGGCTCCTCCACCGAAAAAAAAAACTGTACCGGATGCAGATGTAGATGAGGACTCAATGGTCTTGGCAATGATTGCTCAGCTAGACCCTGAAAATGCATGCGCATTTGAGAAGATGGGCCTCCTTGCAAAAGAAAAAATTGCAGAGACGTACCGACAAGAGGGCGCAGAGAAGCTAAAGCAGAATGTCCGAGCAGCTTTAGAAAGAGAAGATATGGAGATAGACTTTGAAGAAAAAGGTGAAGTCAAAGTGAAGCGGAAAAGGAAACCTACAGAAATGGATGATACTTGGTATACCCAATTAGTACCTATTAGCTAGTAATAAGCACATGTTTTCGTGTCTACTTTGTCCAGATTTGTTTTCGATACTGATCCTCCCAAATTCTTTTGTTCATTAACTCTGGTCTGAGGAACAACAAACTTTGGCTTTGTTAGTCTACTTTGTTCAGTTCTGTTTTCCGATACTGATCTTCCCAAATTCTTTTGTTCACTAGTCTGAGGAACAACAAGACTTGGCCGCGCAGAAAAGGGAACCGCTGCTACATCCAGGCAAGGATGCTCCAGAGGATGCTCTTGATGAGAAAGAACCTAGCAAGAAGAATGCTGCATCAGGGTCTGAGCATCCTGATCAACCTGATGCGCAGAAAAAACAAAGAACATCAACAACTCCGCCTACTCTCAAGTCCCTGTTGCCACATCAAGGCGGCAAATTAGCGAAGGAGGTGTGGATCCTGAGGAATGCAAAGACCTTTGGGTACCAAATCCGGTATCCAACAGGTGTTTTGGCATGAAACTAAAAATGTTTTATTTGCAGAACCAAAAATATGCATATGAGGTACACAAATAGCAGCTATTAGTGCTTAGATACTTACTTAAGGTGGTATTTCAGAACACTTCACTCAGGTGATGGGGTGGGACAACAGTCAATGAGCCGGAAATGGCCTACCAATGCAAATCCTGATGAAGCAACAGCGCTGATTGCTTGTTTGCACTGGGCTTATGCAAGGTGGAACAGCTTGCATCCTGACATGAAGGAGGATCGACCTCACGTTTTTGTCATCCACGATTTTCTCAAGACCCTGAAGGGGGATGACTCTTGGATGTTTACGACAACATAGAACAATATTTTTTTAACCACCTGTGTCTTGAGATTTCTTCATGGGGAAAAAATCTTGCCATTGTGTTTAAATCGTTTTTTTACAAGAAACACATACGACGCTGAGGAGATTATCGATACGCGACATTGACATATGGGTGACCGTCAAGTTACTTTCTGACTCCATAAAACATGGAGATCAGGCATTGCAACCGAAGCTGCTCAAAATCTGAGCTGCATGTGGCAAAAAAAACATAGAAACTGTGCAAAGAACATCCGTTTCCTGAAACATCAATTTTCAGAGATGTGATATTTCAAGTTCCTGAGCCACCACATTCTATTCAAACAATATGTTGTGGATTCAGTCACATCATCAATTGACCAGTACCAATGAACATTTCCAAGGAACGCCACTTGGTCTGTGCAAGAAGTCTGTTGGGGAAACAGCTTGCTGGGTACATGTAAAATCAAAGATCCACATCCGATGCAGGTTTCAGCTCTTCATGCAGTCACGGGGTTAACCATTCCACATTTGAATAATTTGTCTGTATCTATTGTATTCAATTCATTGCTTATTCACAATGTTTAAACATTATCGCATACACATCATGTTGAATCCTAAAACCAGGAGCAAATGGGTATTTAAAGGGTATCACTTTATTTTGATTTGATTTAGGTCGGTCCAAGAAGGATAAACATAATAATAATAATTATGAATATTCCCAAGTAAAACTTTCCAAAACAATGTTTTTGGCATCCAGACCACCCCTGAAGGTTGATGAAATATAATACATGATGGCTTATTAGTGCTTATTAATAGTTCCAATGTTGGTTTCCTAAAACTAATATGTGTTGATCTTAATTTCACTGGTTTGTATGCAATGATCTTGGAATTTCTTGCATCAAATTTTGCAGTATGGACCTAGCTGTGCTCCCTCTACCTCCCTCCCTCTCCCTCTATCCGTTTTCTCCCTCTCCCCCTCTCTCCCTCTCTCTCTCTCTCT
>CAMXCT020002935.1:542954-565309 GCA_947184155.2 Cladocopium goreaui
TCCCTCTCCCTCCCTCCCTCTCTCCCTCTCTCCCTCAGGGCTGGGAGGTAGAAGGGTATTGAGCTGGGAGTGGGACAGTGGCGGGAGGGCTTGGCCAGGCTAGCTTTAGCAAGCCTATTAGGCACTAATAAGCACTAATAGCTCCATGCTGTAAACCCAGAAAGTGGAGACTATGCCAACTAGCTGGTGGCTGGGGGAGCCTGTAGGGCTGGGCTGCAGGATTGGTGTGGGGTTGGGAGGTGGGCCAGGCTAGGCTTAGTAAGCACTATTAGGCACTAATAAGCACTAATAAGCTTTAATAAGTCCTTGGATTTGGACTATGAAGTGGGACTGGTGACTGGGAGGTAGCCCCCTCTCTCTCTCTCCCTGTCTCCCTCTCTCCCTCGCTCCCTCTCCCTCCATCCCTCCCTCCCTCCCTCCATCCCTCTCTCTCTCCCTCTCTCCCTCTCTCTCTCTCTCCCTCTCTCCCTCTCCCCCTCTCTCCCTCTCTCCCTCTCTCCCTCTCCCCCTCTCCCCCTCTCCCCCTCCCTCTCCCCCTCTCTCCCCCTCTCTCCCCCTCTCCCTAGAAGGGGAGAGGGAAAGAGGGAGAGAGAGAAAAAGAGAGAGAGGGAGAGAGGGAGAGAGGGAGAGGGGGAGATGGAGAAAAAGGAGAGAGGGAGAGAGAGAGAGGGCCACCTAGGACTTATTAAAGCTTATTAGTGCTTATTAGTGCCTAATAGTGCTTACTAAGCCTAGCCTGGCCCACCTCCCAACCCACACCAATCCTGCAGCCCAGCCCTACAGGCTTCCCCAGCCACCAGCTAGTTGGCCTAGTCTCCACTTTCTGGGTTTACAGCATGGAGCTATTAGTGCTTATTAGTGCCTAACAGGCTTGAGAAACCTAGCCTGGCCAAGTCCCTTTCACCTGGTGGTTTTGCACAGCCACCTCATGACCCTAAAGGCTCTGAATGCTTATTAGTGCTTATTAGTGCTTATTAGTGCCTAATAGATATTGTTCTTCCGAGCCTGGTCCAGCTCCCAAACATCTTCGCACTCCCATGCTAAGTATTCTTCCACCCAATGCCAAATCCAATCCAGCTCAGTCCCACCTCCCAGGTATTGCCATAGAGTCTATTAGAGGTTATTAGGCACTAATCATGATTACGATAAGCCTTTATGGCTAGAGCTGGTGAAGTGGAAAAAATAAATCTGTATACAAACCATAAAAATTACATTTTTGTTTTTGCATCTTTTTCCTTTTGCTGTTCTCCTGTTGTGTTTTCAAAGAATCTCAAACGCCAGGCCTTAGCCAAAATGGGCAAAATGGGCAAAATTACTAATAACACTTAATAGTTACTATTAAGGTTTTTCAGAGTAATGACCAAAAGATTAGATGAACACATATTCCTTAGGAAAATAATATGAACTCATAAGATCTAATAAGTTTAGCTATTGCCAGGCACAACCATACACTTTAAATTTCCATATCTTACAAAAGGATTTTTTTCTGCTTTACAAACCATAAAAGTGACATTTTTGTTTTTGCATCATTTTCCTTTTGTTGTTCTCCTGTTGTGTCTCTCCATTGTAACACCTGTTGTTTTTTCCCTGTTGCTTTTCTCCTGCTGTGTGTTCCCCTGTTGTCTCCTGTTGCCACGGCCTGAGATATGATCCCCGAGATCCGAATCAGGAGAAAAAAACGGGCAAAATTACTAATAACACTTAATAGTCACTATTAAGGTTTTTCACAGTAATGATCCAAAAATTAGATAAACACAAATTCCTTAGGAAGAGAATAAGAACTAATAAGAATTAATAAGAATTAATAAGCACTACCAGCTACTAATAAATTGAGCTGAGCTGGCTACCTCCTGCCAGGCACAACCACAGCATTGGGAGGCTGGAGTGTTGAGTACTGAGCTGGGAGTGGGTCCCCACACCAATCCAGCAGCCCAGCCCTGCCCTATCACCAGTCCTCATAGTCCAAATCCAAGAACTTATTAAAGCTTATTAGTGCTTATTAGTGCCTAATAGTGCTTACTAAGCCTAGCCTGGCCCACCTCCCAACCCCACACCAATCCAGCAGCCCAGCCCTACAGGCTCC
Source organism: Cladocopium goreaui (assembly GCA_947184155.2). Lineage (NCBI taxonomy): Eukaryota > Dinophyceae > Suessiales > Symbiodiniaceae > Cladocopium > Cladocopium goreaui. The sequence continues at coordinate 545,038 of CAMXCT020002935.1, forward strand.
CCCAGCCACCAGCTAGTTAGCTCAGACCACACCTCCTGGGTTTACACCAGGTAGCTATTAGCTATTAGTGCTTATTAGTGCCTAATAGGGATTACTAGGCCTAGCCTGGCCCAGCACCACCACCATCCCCACTCCCAGCTCAATACCCTTCCACCTCAATCACCAGCCCAGCTCCTGCTACCCCCTAGCCACCTTCAGTAATTGGAAAAAATATATGAGCGATGTGCGATTTGAAAGGTTGATGTGAGAATGGTAAAAATAAAACCTTTATGTTGCATTTTGTGTAGCATGTTTTTTTTTTCAACTACGCGAATTTGCAAAATATTGTTTATATTTTTTTCTAATCATAAAAGATAACACATTAAAACAAACATGTTTTTTGTAATGTTTGGACTCTATAAAAAAACATAAATTATATATTTTTTGAAATCTGATGACCACCTTTTACCCCCTTATTTGAAGACCTTATTTTGCCTTATTTGAAAGCCTTATTTTGCCTTATTTTTTTCTTCTTAAAAAACATGATATGGCCTTATTTGTGTCATTTTTTTTGCCCAAAAATCATCGTTTCTTATTCGTGCACTAATTGAAGCAAATAGTGCTTAATAAGATGGGGTACAAATAGCAGCTAATAGCAGCTAATAGCAGCTAATAACAGCTAATAAGATGAAAAATAAAAACATCAAAAATTCCTACACTGGGGGGTGGCTCGACTGGGTTGTGGTTCGAACATCCATGATGTGGCGTGTAGAGTGTAAAGTGTGGAGTGAGGAGTGTGCAAAGTGTAGAGAGTGGTGGAGTGTAGAGTGTGCAGTGTGGAGTGTAGAGTGCGGAGTGTAGAGTGTAAAGTGCCACCCCTGCCACGCAAAACGACATGACAACCTGCTTGGAAACCTTCGAAAAGGAGAGATTTTGCAGCTTCCCCCATAGACACGGCGACGCCGCAGGAAAACCAGAGACTTGAGACGAGAGATGTGGGAGCATCAAAACGAGCCTTTCGTGCGAGACTTCCTCCAATTTTCATACTTTGTAGCTTCAAAACTGACGTTTTCCTACGAGTTTTCGTACGAGCCTTTAAATTTGCTACCTCAAAATCGATGTTTCGTGGGAGGCTTCCGTCAATTTTCAGCACATCTCACAAAATGCCACGTCTGCCACGGAATTTGCACCTTGTCTCCACTTGACGCGGCCCTGCCAATGCGATTCGTAAAAACACGCAACACGACGCGTCTAAAGTGCTGCGCCTGCCACGCAAAATGACGATGGACACGTCCAAAGTGCTGCGCCTGCCACGAAAACTGCAACGCATTTTCTGAAAACGTCGCAAAAGTATTGCGCATGCCACATAAAATGACTTTCGACACGTTACAAAACACGTCTGAATGTCACGAAGTGCCACGCCTGCCACGCGAAACGCACAAATTACCCCTTCTGGAGAACTTACCAGAGGCACGGCCATATAGCAATCGCGCGGACGGTTGCGAGTGGTTGCGGACGGTTGGGCAACGGGAACCCTTGCTACGCATTCGGGAAAGAAAGGGAACGGAAGGGACAGGAATCAGGAAGGGAAAGGAAGGGAAAGGAATGGAAAGGACGGGAAAGGAACGGAAAGAAAGGGAAAGGAAGGGAAAGAAAGGGAAAGAAAGGCAAAGGAAGGGAAAGGACGGAAAAGGAAGGGAAAGGAAGGGAAAGGACGGGAAAGGAAGGGAAGGAAGGGAAAGGAAAGGAGAGGTTGATTTGGAAATCAGCCGCCGTCGCATGACCGTGCTCAGAACGAAGATTTTGCCCCAGAACGAAGATTCGGCGGGTCCGGCTTCAGAAGAAAAAAGGTGAGGACCAACCAACCTGACCATGGAAAAAAATTATGGAAAAACATTATTTTTAATGGGGCCCTCACTATTTCTATGGCCATGGAAACCATGGCTATGTTAAATAACCAGATGTATAGATGCGGCAGTGGCTTGGCAATTTTGTAGGATACGATACCCGTTTTTTCCCAAAAGTATCTCCGATGCTTGGGTTCTCGTTTAGTTTCTCGTTTGCTGCGGGGGAGCGATACGTAGTGTTGGACGGAGATGGGAAGGAAGGAAAGAAGGAAGGAAGGAAGAAAGGAAAAGGAAGGGAGGAAGAGGAAGAGAAGGAAGGGAGGAAGGAAGGAAGGGAGGAAGGAAGGAAGGAAGGGAGGAAGGAAGGAAGGGAGGAAGAGGAAGAGAAGGAAGGAAGGAAGAAAGGGAGGAAGGAAGGGGAGGTGCAAATAGCTTGCGGACAGCTTCGCCGGGAGGGAGCGAGACAGCATGCTGGACGGAGGGGAAACCGTGGAAATAGCTTGGGGAGAGCTTCGCTGGGAGGGAGCGAGACAGCATGCTGGACTCAGAGGCTTTGACACAGAGAAGTCGTTTGCACAAAACAAAACCTTGCTTCTGTGTAAAACGTCCTCTGTGTGTAAAAGTCTCTGTAAAGCTGAAAAAATGAATTTTGCAGTGAATGCGCCCATAATATTCATCTTCCAAAAAGGTGCTGGCAAGAGGCGAAAGGGAAATAAACCAATTATTACTCGAATTTGTTTGCTGTCGTTTTGCTTTTGGGTTCTCAGGCCCCCCCTTGTTTCCCTATTTTTTCCCCTATTTATTCCATATTTATTCCCTATTTATTCCCTATTTATATCCCTATTTATTTCCCTATTTATTTCCCTATTTATTTCCCTATTTATTCCCCTATTTATTTCCCTATTTATTTCCCTATTTATTCCCCTATTTATTCCCCTAATTCCCTGCTTCGCTGAGGTTGGCAAAGACCAGATTGGAAATGGCCGTGGCATCCATGCTCGAGTGTTCAATGAGGTGGCTAGACTTTCTGGGGGGCGCTGCATGGGGCTTGGTGCTCGACCGGAATCCTTCGCCGGTGGTCGAGTGCCTTTGCCGTTGTGAGTGCGAGGCGTTGCCTTGCCCTGCGTCTAGTTGGTGGTGGGAGCTGCTTAAGATTGGGATCAGCATCATTCTGGGTTGTATCATCCAGGGCTGCCAGTTGATTCATCGCTTGGGGCAGTGGAAGAGGCCTCACGCGGTGAGTGACCCAAGCCTTGGGCGAGCTGAGACTGAAGTGAACCCGACCAAGAGCTCAACTGATACAATTCCAATGGAGGTGCTTGCTCAGCAGCAATTGCAAGCCCTCCGGAAGAAGCAGTCATCTAAGCAGTGATCATGCCCTTGTCAGAAGGGACTCGAGTTTTTCTTTGCTATGATCTTCCCCCTCCAATTTTGTGGCATGAAAGGCTGATCCTGGCCACTTGTGCTTGTGGACGTGGCTGGCACATCATCTTGACCCCAGACGGGGACATGTACCCCGAGCTTATTTCTTTGGAGAACGATGACATCACTGGATTCCGTGTTTCCCACAATGGCGAGCTTCCACATGGCCTCACAGATGCCATCTCTTACCGCATCCGTCAGCTGCCTGATGCGGCAGCCATGCAGCAATTGAGGCTGGATGCTCGTCACGCTGCAGCCGCCTTAGCCTTTCCTCCTGGAGCGGGGCCTCAGGTGGCCGCGCCACCCATGGCTGCCCCTGCGGCAGTAGCGGGTGACGCTGCCCCCGGCAATGTGACTTGGGTTGTGATTGAGACAGAGGGCAACAGGCAGCGTGGTGAGACAGTTGGTTTGGATGGTAGTGAGATCATCCAAGGCAATATCGGGCTGAAGAATTTCAATGGGACATGGGCTGCCATTAGACGCCTTCAGGCTGATGAGGTGGAGAAGTATCCTGGGAAAGAGGCTTCGGCAGACGCGCGTTTGTTGGGCTTGGAATTTCAGGGCCTTTCTCGTGATGAGAGGATTTGGAGAGATGTGGCAAAAGATTCAAAGCAGGAGGACCTTCCTGACTGGACAGTTCCAGGACCAAGGACGTCTGGCTGGTGTGTGAAATATCTCAACAGAAAAAGTGGTGGGCCTCCAGATCACCACAAGTGGTGGGTTTCAACGAATGGGCTGCAAGCAGATTCATGGGGAGTGGCGGAGCATGAGAACCTCATGAAGATTGTGGATCGCTTAGGGCGGTATGACGGGTTGGATCTTGCGAACCTGGCTGGCGTTGAGCTCCTTTTCAGACGCCTTCAGCTGATTGAATATTTTTGGTCAGAGAAGGGCCCTGGAGGTGGCAAAGCTGGTGGAAAGGGGAGCAAGGATAAGAAGTCATACGATTTGTCGTATCGTGCAGAAGCTGCTGTATTCAGTGGAACTCATCGCGAATACGGCGATGTGATGATCGCTCCGGATCTTTTGGAATACGTATCCAAAGAGATTGAAAAGGATGCTTCCATTATGAAACAAGTCCGCAAGGCCCGTGAGGAGCGGGCCGCTGCGTCAAAATGAGCAACGGGAAGCATCCTGGTGGGTGCAATGGACGCTCACCACCTCAGCGCCTCTTGGGGCGTCCTATGCAAGGACTGGATCGTCAGCGCGGTGTTTTCCCTTTGCCCGTTCTGAAGAGTGAGTCCGTTGATGTACAGAATCTTTCAAGGGCCTGTTCCCGACGTGTGAAGCAGAGGGATAGGGTCGATGATTGGGTGAACGATATTGTTTCTTCTCTCAATAGCATGTATTTAGGTGAAGAATTGATGGCTGATTTTGATCCGGCTTGCAAGCCGAACCTTGCTCAGCGTAGGTGTTTGGATAGGATTCGCGAGTCGGTTTTGAAACTTGGGAAGCCGCCAAGTGATGTTTCCGGTCAGGGAGCCTTGTCGGAGCTCCGGGCCTCAATGGGCTATTCTGGAGAACCAGCTAGCCTTGCCAATTTCCGTTTTGACCTTGTGTCATTGCCCCCCACAGCTGGATCCCCTTCTTCTTTGGAATCCATTTTGGGCAGTGAGGGTGCTGAGATTTTAATGGGAATTTTGCGTAGTAAGATTTTAGATTCTTGCGATGTGGATGCGAAGCTTAAGGGGAGTAATCTTAAGAGACCTTACTATGATCCTTGTCTTAGGAAAAGGGGAATTGAGTATCAGCAGTTCGTTCGTCGTCTTCACAATGCCAATCTGATCGACTTCCGCCTGTCCATTCGAGAAGAGGCCGGCCTGTTTGTGGTTTGGAAGAAATCTGGTAAACAGCGGCTTGTTGTGGACGCACGCCGGTCCAACTGTTGGTTTGATTCCCCGTTGCCTGTTAAACTTGCCACTGGTGGTTCATTTGCCCAGATTGAAGTAGATAACGCAGGTCCCATTGAGCTTGCTGGCATAGATATAGCGGATGCATTCTATGGCATCGAGCTCCCACATGAGTTTAGAGACTTATTTGGATTGGCACCTCTCACTGCCGATCAAGCAGGCATTTCTGAAGTCCAGGGCAGAGCAGTGCACAGACAGCAAGTTGTGTACCCAGTGTTCCGAGTTGTCCCCATGGGATGGACCCACGCCTTGTGGGTTTGCCAGCAGTGTCATGAACATGTTGTCAACACAATTGAATCAATCCCTTCTAGCTTGAGATTTGATGATGGCGCCCCTATCCCCGCACTTAGGCCCCTCATCCATACTGAATATGTCGATAATTACGTCGCCATTTCTCAGGTCCCTGGTGCAGCCGGAGCTTCAGCTCGTGAAGTTGAGCGAAGTCTCAGTGAACGAGGCTTGCCCACTCATGCTGTTGAGGAAGGGGTTGGGGGTGAAACTCTTGGTTGGAAGTTTGGCGATAACAGCGCCGAAGTAACCATGACTCCTCGTCGTCTTTGGAAACTGAGATTGGCAGTTGTTGAGCTCCTCTCTCAAGGGTGGGCGACGGGAAAGTTGCTTGAAAAGATTGTAGGTCACCTCACTTTTGCATCGTTGCTTCGCCGTGAGCTGTTGTCATGCTTCCAAGCCACATATGTGTATATAAAGAAGTGCTATCATGTCCATAGTAGAATTTGGCCACAAGTTGTGCGTGAGTTGAAATGGGCTTGTTCATTGCTTCCATTGGTTTGTCGAAACATGGCAGCCCCATGGTCCTCTGAGGTGCTCGCGACTGATGCGTCACACTGGGGCCGTGGGGTAGCCAAGTTGAAGAGTTCAGTTGAGAGAGGGTCAGAGCCCAGGCTCGTGTTCAAGACCGGTGGCGATTTACTAGGGAGCAAGAGTCACTAGTCTTGAGCAGCCACGACCTAGACCCTTTAATCCATGCACTCACCAATAATGACGATCCTTGTTCGGATGATGCACCTCCCAATAGTGATAACTTAAAATCTTTGCCGGTGCCAGAGCTTGATGTTGAATTCTTGGCCGGTCCTTGGACCCGTGTGGAAAGCCGTCCATGGATTCGGCATGAACACATTGTCATCCTCGAAGGTCGGGCTTTGGTCTGGGCAGTCCAGCACCTGGCCAGGAGTAGTCGCAATCATGGGTGTAGGTATTTGTTGTTGTCAGATTCCATGTCATGTGTCCTTGCTTTGACTAAAGGTAGGGGTAGCAGTAGTGGCATGAATAGGATCTGTCGACAGATTGCAGCCTTGTCTCTTGCTTGTGATTTTCACTTGTTCTATCGCTGGTGCCCTTCGGAGCTCAATCCTGCCGATAAACCTTCCCGAAATAAGATTTTAGGTGATTATAACATTTGGGATAACATTGATGAGCTTGTAAATGCTGAAGCGTGCCGTGAATCACGCCATTCATGGCGACGGCAAGCGGCAGCGTTCTATGCCGGGTGCCGGAATGGTGGAAAAAACTGGGAGTGCTGTGCCCGCCGACGGGCTGAGATTGCAGGCTGGCGGGAACCGGAAGCAGCAGAAAGTGACCAAAGCTGCAAACCGGATAGCCCAGCATGGGAATCAACGCCTCCCAGCTCCCAAGGACATTCACACCAGAACATTCTTGGAAGAAAAGACTATCACGATACCCCGCATGAAATCATACGAAGTGGCTTGGGAAAGACTCACGCATTTTGCCAAACAACAGAAGTATCCAATGAGCACATTGGAGCAGGTGGATGCGGCAGCAGCTTGGTGGATGGATGTCTTGTTCTTCGAAGGGGAAGGGGTGTCCGGGGCAATGACCATGATGGCAGCAATCAAGCACATGAGAACAGATGTCCCTCGCTTGAATGCCCTGGTCAGATGCAGCAGGGCTCTCCGATCCTTTCGTCGTCTTGCACCACCCCAGGCCAGAGTGCCAATTCCGTATCCAATGCTTGCCCAGATGATCATGCACATTGTCAGCCAGCTCAACCAGCCAATGGTGGGGGTGCACCTTGCCCTCACTTGGAGCCTGTGTTGCCGCCCCGGAGAATCCCCGAAGTTGAAGTACCGCCAGCTGGTGGCTCCAAACCAAGTCAGCAGGAGGTGGTCAGTGATCCTTTCAGAGAGCTCTCCAATCGAAGGCAAGTCACAACCCTCAAAGACACACGAGCTGGACGAGGCAGTGATGATAGACCATCCTTACATGCAGTGGTTGGGGGTGGTTCTAAAACATTTGAAGAGCAAGGCGAGCTCAAGCCAGAGCGTGTTCGATTTCGACATGGCCCATGTGACCAAGCATTGGCATCTGGCTGCAGACGCATGTGGTTTTCATCCACATGGAATCCAGTGTGTGTACCAGATCAGGCATGGTTCAGCATCAACAGACCGGCTCACTCAACAGAGGTCGGTCGAAGAGTTGATGAAGCGCGGCCGTTGGAAGAGCCTCAGCAGTCTCCGCCGCTACGAGCAGGGTGGGAGGCTCTCCCAGGTCTTTGGCAGCCTCAGTGCAGTGCAGCAAAAAGCAGCCCTCAAGGCAGAAAAGCAGCTGCCCAGTACTTTGGCCCGTTGCGTTGGATGCTCAAAGCTCCCAAACGCAGCATCTTCCTTGAGCTTTTCTCCGGGTCTGGCCGATTGAGCAAAGCAATCCGCCACAGATCACATCGAACTTTTCAGGTTGTTGAGATTGACATTGAAACTGACCCTCAGCATGACTTGTCAAAACGTGCTCTCCAGAACTTCCTTGTTTTGTTGATTAAGCTTGACAAGATTGCTGCAGTGTGGATGGGCACCCCATGCACCAGCTGGTCACTTGCCCGACGCAATGATGGTCAGGGGCCTCCCCCACTAAGGTCAGATGAACAGCTTTGGGGTCTCAGCGGTTTGTCACTCAAAGATAAAGAAAGGGTCCGTCTTGGTAACAATCTGGCAAGATTCTCTTTTCGGATTTTTAGGCTTTGTCATCAGCTGTGCATTCCCGCTGCCATTGAAAATCCTTCAGCCAGTAGGTTGTGGTTGATTCGCCCTGCGCAACAAATACAATCGTATCCTGATGTTCACCTGCATGTCACCGATTATTGTCAAGATGGCACACCATGGCGCAAACGCACCAAGGTGCTCACTTGCCACATCGACTTCAGTTTGGTGCCTCGCCTGTGTACAAGTCATAAAGGGATTTGCAGCCACACCAACAAACCCCATGTGCAGCTATGCGGTCAACAGTATGGTCAGTTCCTTACCCTACTTGCCCAGCCTTACCCCAAAAAGTTGTGCAATCGTATTGCTACTGTTTTCCATAGTGCCATGTTGGAAAGTTTGTCTCGGCCCATGATGAAACTGCTTGGTTTCTAATGGTGCCAGAAACTGCAATGGGATTCATGTTCGCAACTGTGTCCATTGACTTCTCGGCGTTCGGGCAATCATTTTTGAATCTGTGATGCCCGTGCGTCTTGCTGGTGCGCACATTAGACATAGATCCGTGCCTGGCCATTGGAAAAGCGGGTCGGCGCCATAATTCCCTGCTTCGCTGAGGTTGGCAAAGACCAGATTGGAAATGGCCGTGGCATCCATGCTCGAGTGTTCCCCCCCAAATAAGCTTCGCATCCCATCCCTGAATCCTTTTAATCTCTCTCTGTGGCGTTCGGGCAATCATTTTTGAATCTGTGATGCCCGTGCGTCTTGCTGGTGCGCACATTAGACATAGATCCGTGCCTGGCCATTGGAAAAGCGGGTCGGCGCCATATTTATTTCCCTATTTATGTCCCTATTTATTTCCCTATTTATTTCCCTATTTATTTCCCTATTTATTTCCCTATTTATTTCCCTGTTTATTTCCATATTTATTTCCCTATTTATGTTCCTATTTATTTCCCTATTTATTTCCCTATTTATTCCCTATTTATTCACCTATTTATTTCCCTATTTATTTCCCTATTTATTTCCCTATTTATTTCCCTATTTATTTCCCTATTTATTTCCCTATTTATTTCCCTATTTAATTTATTTCCATATTTATTTCCTATTTATTTCCATATTTATTTCCCTATTTATTTCCCTATTTGTTTCCCTATTTATTTACCTATTTATTTCCCTATTTATTCCCCTATTTATTCCCCTATTTATTACCCTATTTATTTCCCTATTTATTTCCCTATTTATTTCCCTATTTATTTCCCTATTTATTTCCCTATTTATTTCCCTATTTATTTCCTTATTTATTTCCATATTTATTTCCCTATTTATTTACCTATTTATTTACCTATTTATTTACCTTCAATTGCATCTATTGGGAGCCTTGAACACAAGACACGCCTGTATTGTCTACGCTGCGCGTTCATATCCATATTCACATCCATTCATATTCATGTCACGAAAGCTAACCTCAACTAGTCGGAGTTACTCTTGCAAGGAATTGGATGGCAGGTCGGTTTCACGCGCAGTTTTCAAGTCACGGATCACTGGTTTATTTGTGGTTGAAGTCACGTGTTCAATTGGTTTTGAGTCACTGGTTGGTTTTGAGCCAATCTTGGCATGAGTTGGCGTACGGTCAGATGTTTTGGTCACATGTTTCAAATGGATTCGTGTGGCTGATCAGCCACTAGATCAGAGTGATTTTACAGTTGCTTTGAGTCGCTAAAGGTTCAAGGTTTGGAATTGAAGCCTCGGACGGGTTGATTCAAAATGCAAGAATTCCATTGGAATCCAGGCGAAACATGTGAAGATTCAGAAGTTGGGACTATCAATTTGGAGCCAACAATTTCCAATTGAAATTCCACAGTTGATGTAAGTGAGGCTTTGGTTCACCAAGAATATCACAATGAAATCGGTAGAATAAAACCTGGTCATTTGAAAAGCCCAAAATTTCTCCCAACCGGAGCTACTACCAGCATTTCTAGGACACATGTCACTTCAGCGTTCGGCAGCTCATGTTTTTTCCGTTGCGTCCTCCTTTTACAATGAGTGCCTGAAGGCGCAAAATGCTACAGTCGCACAACTGGTTGAAACATTTTTGGAAAATTCGGATTCTGAGCTGGACATGAAAACGGTTATGTCCAAAGATACTGAAACATATGCTCAGCTGCTTGGAAAATTGCAATATGTAAAGCGGAAGAGACGCGAAGCAGAGCAAAGATTGACAGAGAGACTTTCAAGCCGCGACAGGGGTTGAGGATAACGGCGTTGTGGTGGATTCGGGTGGGCCTAGCAGATCCTGGTATTGTGGCCGAAAGTTTTAGTTCATTTATTCGTGACTTTCCACCAGAGGAGCATCCCACGATGTCAGCACAAATGAGCCGGACTAGCGTGACAAGGGCTCGTGACTGCTGTGTTGAACTTTTGAAATATTTCAACAATGAAAATTTGAAACTCATGGCGAACATGTCTGCAAAGGTTAACAGAGCTGGCGTCGCACACACAGAATCCTTTGTCCTCGTCCAGGTGCATGATGAGTGCATTATGCGAGTGCGTTCTTTTTTGCCAGATCAAGAGCTTCGCGGAGCTAGATCAAGATATACAAGCGTGCAAAACCAAGTAGTTACTTTGCATACGGCGTCACAAGTTTTGGATTGCGCCGTCGAGCTCTTCGGTTTGGCACGAAAGAATGCCGCGACTATTGCTCAGTGTCTTTTGACCACAGTAATTGATATTCTTCGGCATCTTTTGGGAGGCCTGGAGCAGCACGGCGGACCTATGCAGAAGTTAAGGCTTGTTCATATTCTAGTAGCTGACGGAGCACCCGTCAATGAGGCGGCTGCTAAGAGAGTGTTCAAAGCCATGCAAAAGTACCAACATGGTAAAATCAGCTACGCATTGCTCTCTTTCGAGTGCTGTGCTCACCAAGCAAACTTATGCGTAGCCAAGGCCATTTGCCAGGAGAGTTGCCGCAATCCGTCAGACAATCCTTTAGTTGGTTGTTGCATTCGTTTGTTTCGGTACGTTATAGATCAATACCATGGAGAATTCCGGCGAAATTTGCTGAAATACCTGACTGACAATTTGACTATTTTGACGAAGGCGGAAGCTGCGGAACGAGCAGCTGCTTCTTCAGAAACATCTACGCTTGTGCAATTATATGGTACTGGTGTTATTTCTCCGGATATGCAAGATGTTCTCAATGTGTGTGTTTCAAAGCTGGAACATGTCTGTGAAGACAACGAAACGCCGGAACACGGCTTTCAACGTACTTTCGATGTACTTTGCAAACGTATTTTGGTGGTAGAAGAGCGGCCTGTTGTCACACGGTTTTTTCTGTTTACATCTTGTGTCAACACCTTGCTAGCAATGGACCTCATGAAGCTATTGCCAGATATATGGATGCAGGTGCATGGTGTCAGACCACAGGAGGACAATGCCAAGAGACTGCATCGGATCCGTTGTTTTTTCCTTTCCCCCTCCACGCCGGCGAACTTGAGGCGAGCTGTCCTGTGCCTTCGCTTAACAAGCCACGTTGTGCACATTTGCTCCCAAAAGAACAAGCCTGGGAGCAAGCCATTATTGATTCGCCTGGCCCAGGGCGAAATCCAGAAGAAATGCTCGGAAGATTTAATGGCCATTTTGCCTTTGTTACATTTGGACAGCAAAATTTCTATTACTTCTACATTTGTTGCTTTAATGGTCACAGCTGCTGAAATCTTGCTTCGGTTTCAAATTTTTGATTTGTTTCCTGCGCGGCTATGGACATTATCGAAAAAGTACAACCCGCTGTCTTTTCGGGCAGCAATTGTGGATTTCGTTTCCCTGCCGGACACTTGTCTAGATGTGGGGTACAGTGCCGCTCTGCAGGCAGAAGCTTTGGAACAAGGTGCATTGGAGCAACAAGTTCGGTTTCTTTTGAGTCCCGCAGTGCAATCAGAACTGGACCGCATCCTGGAAACGGCTTTGGTGAACAACTTGGATGTAGAAAGAAAACATTGGCAAGATAAACGTCCAGAAAACAGTTCCGGTAAGGTCGCCTCTCTGAGTCGTTGTTCGCGTAATTCCTTGATCCGGAAATATCGCCTACAAAGATCTGAAGTGCGATTGGAGCAGTTGAAAGTGAAGAAACGCTTTGCCAAGGATCGGTTTGCCAATGCCAGGTCTATTGCGGTTGCCAGACATCCAGAATGGCTCCCTCGCCCACGTGGAATCCTGCATTGGCAGCAAGGAGTCGCAAAACAGCAAGCGAAAACAATTGTGCACCAGGGGAACTCTGAGGCGCTGCAACAGTATTTACAGGAGAACAAAGCGTCCTTGCAAGAAGAGGCTGCTCAACGACGTCAAGCGGCTAAACGAGGCCTTACCTCCTTGGAGGCATCGCGTTTGCCAATGTCAAATGCTGAATGGTTGCGCTGGGTGGAAGCTAATGAAGCATATTTTCATGAAATTTTGCGTTCTGCCACTGAGACTAGGAGAGAGCTATCCCGGCGACTGGTTTGTGAGAATGCTACTTGAATTTACTTGGATCCTTTTTTTGTTTGTGACCGGTTTTGTGGCATCGTAGTCCCTTCCTTGCTTTGGTGCTTTGCTTGTGATTGCAACATAATTTTCAGATTCATCAGGACACCATGCCGGCAGTCTCGCGACTGGCTGCCACAAACACCTTTGGAAATCGTACAGTTGCATGGCGCAGAGCACTGCTACAATCTCATTTTCGTTTTCATTGTCTCCAGCTTGGCACTTCGGACGCAGACAAAATTGTATTCTTTACTGCCTGCATGTATCGATGCCCTTGGGGTGTCTTGTTGGAGGGATGTTCTGGGCGTCGGTTTACTTGGCACATTACCAAACCTTTATCGGAAGCTTTGGTGCCTATAGAGAATCTTGTAACTACTTTGGGTTTCTCCATTGATCAAGAACACGTCAAGTTGTTTGCGTTGGAAATGACCGTTGAGAACGTGTCACGGACCGAAGCAACTCTGTTTGTTTCTTCTGCAATAGAAGTGAATATCACCGCGTGTGCCGGTGAGTGTGCAAAAGAATCAGATGAAGAAGATGAAATTTCAGTAGACAAGCAAGATTCCGATTTAGAATCCTGGGCTTTGTCCGGACACGAATCCTGTTCAGAAGATGCAGTGGAAAGCGAAGCGGTCAGTTCCTCTTCCAGTGATGACGATGCTGCAGAGGTGCCGGACCGTGCGAATCTGGAGCGAATTGCCCCTGCAGCGCGAGCTGCGACAGGTGCCTTTGTTGTTTCGCACAACCCTTACTTTAGTGTCAGTAACTATGCTGCTTCTACAGCTCAGCATGCTGCGAAATCACTGAGGGCGCGGGTAGCGGAGAAATGGGCTACGGACACTTATCTTGGAACTGCTAGCAAAAGCAAAACCATACAAATTGGCGAATATGATGCAGATCCCCAAAATCCTCGCAATTCAGAAATGGTGCTTCAGGCATGGATGTTATGGCGGGTGCAATTTCATTCTTTTTTAGATGGAAATTTGAGCCGACGCCGCTGGTTTGAGACAGAGCTCCGAGCGCTACAGCGCAAAGTGGGTCATGGCACCGGAAATGTCAAGGCAGATAAGTTGATCAAACAGTGGCTGCCAGCTGCATTCGTAGCTTGAGAATGCTTGAGATGATTGTCTTGTTCGGGAAAAGAGCTGCCGCAGATAGCAATTTTAATCTACGCTAAGCGACGTTAATATACGTTAATCTGACGCTAATACACAGTAATAGACGTTACTGTTGCTATTTTCTGGTTTTAGGGTCAATTAACGTTACATTAGCGTGTATTAGCGTATATTAACGTCGCATAACGTCCTAAGATTGACAATCGCACTTGGCTTGTGAGGGCCATCGCAACTTATTTTCTCCCGCATAGAAGCCTGAGCATGTCCTTGTGCAGGTCTACTGTTTGCAAGACCAGGTTACATACTCAAACTAATTTTGAGAAATATTTGGAAAGCTGATCGAAGCGAACTGTTTGTCGAGCCGTCTTTGCCTGTTTTCCAGCAACTTCCTTGCTTGCGCAGGGTTTTGGCAAAGCTGCAGAAAACAAATCTTAGAATAGGTCCACTGTGGGTCTGCTTGATCCGCAGCATGGCTCACCGATTCTCCGAGGCGGAGATTCAGGCAGCCCTGAAAGATGTGACTCCGGAAGGAGCGGAAAGGTCTCGGGCGGTGAGATCCCTTACAGACTTTAAGAAGAATGATCCAACAATCGACGTCACAGAGAACAACATTCGCTTGTACCTGGCCTTGAAGAAACTGAGCCCATCCGGTCGGGTGTCTCTCGCACAGATGAAATCTCAGAAGACCATGGCTGTGGCCAGCACCATGATTCGAAGCAGGTTTGGTTGGTTCCTCGTCAGAACTTCCCAACCATTCCGCCTGAATTTGTGAAATTTTCTGTGCCTCCAGAGTCACTCACCAGTCTACCCATTGACATCGACCCGCAGACCATTTGGGCCTTTGATCAAGCGGTTCCGCGGGAGAAGCTGGGTCGAGGTGTCTTTGAACTGGAATCATCCTTTGGAAACATGAGCAAGGTCAAACATGGGCTCTTTGAAGGTGCAGGGTCAATGCCCGCGTCATCCCAAGCCTTGCCAGACAAAGACATGACCCAGGGAAAGGATGAAGCAGATTCTCAGGGCCCTCCTGGGCCTCCTGCAAAAAAGCCCCGTGTTCTGCAAGAGCATGTGTCGGAGACAGAGGAGGAAAGTTTCGAGCGCATTGCTAAAGCAACCAAAGAGGCGGGTGGCTGTGCTTGTTTCGATGAACGTTGAAAGCTCGTTGTGGTTTGCAATTTTCACATGGTCTGGAGGTGAGTATATAAGACATAAGATACTTCCACCTGGAACAACGCAACGTTGTCCTTTATTTTTTGTTTCTGGCCTGCAGGCCTTTGATGCTGGGAAATTTTGTTCCAAAGACCGCACCTCTCCAGAATTTGCAGAGTTTTGGCTACGTCATTTCCGTACCTACTGTGAGAAGTTCATGGTCAAGTGCAATGAAGGACCGCCCAGCTTTCTCAGAAGCTATGTGGCCTTCACCGTGAAGAGTCTCCTCGGCACTGAGACCTTAGAGGATTTGGCAATTTTCGTCCAGCACTTGGAGTCTTTGCAGAAAATCAATGAGAATCTTGTGCCTCCTTTGGCTGCCGCTGTCATCCAGCTAGGAAAATGCCGTGTGGAAGATGACCAAGACGTTGTTGTGAGTGGCTTAACCATGAGCCAGCAGTACACACTGTTCAAGTCCAAATTGTACAACCAGTTTACCTCCGAGAGATTGTCGCACAGGTTGAAAGCAGTTGCTGCAGACCATGGTACCGAGCCTGAAGCTCGCCTGGTTGTGGTTCGAGATTTGCTGAAGCATATTTTGAGTGAAGCTCAAAAAAAATCACTCGAATTTGCTGTCACCATGCTTTCCCCCATCGACGACGCCGAGAAGCTGACCTTCTTGCTGGGGTCGCAGGAGAATTTTGGATTCTTGCGAAATTGGTTTGGGTCCTCAGATCCAAGGTTGCTGCTGGAGCACTTTTTTGGAGCGAAGCTGCCAGAGCTCGACATGAAGACTTTTCTCCAAGCCGTATCCCTGGCAACGAGCGCCATCGATAGCATCCCCAACACACAGGTGAAAGGTTTGCTGAAGGATTGGTTGAAGCTCAAGGACTGGCGGGCTGCGGTCAGTCCACAACCGTTTTTTCTGTCCTGTGAAGCCAAGCGGTAGCTTTCTAAGGGCTTTTGACATTTTCCGAATTTGTGTGTGTACAAGCAGAGTTGCAAACCATGTCTTCAGGATGTGGCGCCCGTGGTGGCAGAAGCGATTTTCTTGGAGCTCGTGAAATACAAGTTTGGTTTATCGCACATCTCGGAGGAAATTAACTTAGCGGACTTGACAGAAGGTCAGCAAAGAGGCCGCATGGTTGGAATGGCTTCCGTGCGGAGGGTTCGCGTTCTAGCTTGTTTTTGTTTTGGTTTTATTGTTGCTGTTGCTGTTGCGGTTGCTGTTACTGTTGCTGTTGCTGTTGTTGTTGTTGTTGCTGCTGGGGTGCGTGAACTTATTCCACGTCCGGGGTTGGGGTGGTGTCCCAACTCTCGGGTGCGTGCGAAGGGTTCACGTCCTAGCTGGTTTTTGTTTTGTTTTTATTGTTGCTGTTGCTTTTGCTGTTACTGTTGTTGTTGCCGTTTTTGTTCTTGTTGTTCTTGTTGTTCTTCTTGTTGTCGTTGTTGTTGTTGCTAGGGTGCGTGGACTTATTCCACGTCCGGGGTTGGGGTGGTGTCCCAACTCTCGGGTGCGTGCGAAGGGTTCACGTCCTAGCTTGTTCTTGTTTTGTGTTTATTGTTGCTGCTGCCGTTGTTGTTGTTGGTGGTGGTGGTGGTGGTGGTGTTGGTTGTTGTTGTTGGTGGTGATGGTAGCTGTTGTGGTTGTTGTTGTTGCTGTTGTTGTTGTCGTCTTTTTTTATTATTGTTTTTGTTTTTGCCGTTGTTATTGTAGGTGGTATTGTAATAGGTAATTATTTGCGAATGCGTGCGTGACCCAAAATATATGTGTTTTTCTTTACCTCAAGATATTTAAATATCAATTTATATATTGTAGCTGGGCCAATATCCACACTATGGTTTTGATATTTCTTTTTTTGATGTGCCCTATCTGCATTCCACGGGAGGCTGTTTGAAAGTCATTGCTGCCTCCGTTCGCAAAGTGCCATCTGAGAAGCAAGCGGATTTTCCCATCCTGACAGCCCTGCTTGCTAAATCCAATATTTTGCTGCCTCCTCCGGACAGCAAAAAAAACCATGAAATCGCAGAAAAAGACACTCAAAAGGATAAGAAAACAGAGATCGCTGAGACACAAAACGCAGCTGGCGAAAAGCCAGATCAGAAGCCTGCTGTTCCAGATTTTCAGATCGACCAAGTGGTTGTGATTTCAGCAAACAAACACAAGGAAAAATACGACCAACGTGAGGGAAGAATCGTGAAAGTTCTGAGTTCCAAACTCCGTGTTGAAATCCTAAGTGGCCCTGCTCAGGGCGAAGAAAAGGATGTCCAGAAAAGCAGTGTTACGCTTAAAGAAGCGGTTCCCAAAAAGAAAGATTCCGAAGCAGAGATTCCCAAAGGGAACGATGCGAAAGCTGAGATTGCCAAGAACAATAAATTGGCGGAAGATTTGTTTGGCCTAGGTAATAACTAGATGTGGCAGCTGCGCTGGAAAAACAATATCGAAAAGCCAATTGCATTGCATTGCGCATCATGGATTTATATGCATACAAAGATACATATTTAATTTCTATATATATCTGTATATACATATATTAATATTATAGAATATTTATTATTAATTGATTTGGTCAATTGGGGGGAGCGAACCGCTCCGTGCGTAGCAACTTCAAAGCACACCCCCATTTGATTAAATCGGTTTAGGAAACCCCCCAGCGGATTAGATTGCTTGGTTGCTGGATATTATATAAGGATTGGTTGAATCGGGAACCTCCCTATCTAATCCGCGACAATATTTTTGGGGTTATGATAATTTTTGGGATTGTAATGACCCCCCAAAGGATGGATTGTCCAATTCAAGGAATGTTGATGCCTGAATTGCCCTATCTATCCAAAACCACCAAAGGGGATAATGACTGGAATAAAATCTACGAAATGCTGACATAAAATCTATGAAACACAACTGAGCTTTGCCAAACCCAAAATACTTCAGGGTGGATTCTCTACAAAATACAAGTCTGAATATACCCCACAAAGCCTGTTTTGGGCACTTTCAAGCCTTGGAAGGGGCAATTGTTTTCCAATCTATTTTGTAGACAGCCCTTATTTGATGGTTTTTAATGATCTTTGTTTTGTATTTTGTAGTGGGCAGCCATTTTGGATTCCCTAGACTTGTATTTTGTAGTGCATTTGGAGCCACTCTCCTGGATGGATTTGTATTCTGTAAACCCCTTTTCTCTACAAAATCACCTGTCAGCACCTTCTCCCGAAATAAACAAGGAAATAGAATATTTAATTTAACATTTGACCAAGAAATAATATAATTTATTTACCTTAATATACGCTAATAAACGCTAATATACGCTAATACCCCTAATGCTACTTGACAGAAGCCTCCCATAACCTGCAACCAAAATATAATTATTAATATTATTAATTATTATATATATTATTATATAATTATATTTTATATATTATTATATAATTATATATATATTTATTATTTTAAATAAAATATAATTTAAAATAATAATAATTATATATATTAAATAATTTAATTAATTAATTTATTTTTTAAAATATATGAAAAAGGTGAGGTAT
The DNA here is from genome assembly GCA_947184155.2 of Cladocopium goreaui. Lineage (NCBI taxonomy): Eukaryota > Dinophyceae > Suessiales > Symbiodiniaceae > Cladocopium > Cladocopium goreaui. Next base: position 563,466 of record CAMXCT020002935.1, read on the forward strand.
ATTAATTTTTGTTTATATAAATTTCTAGTGTTTTTTTATTTTGAAATATATATTTTTGCATTATTTTTTATTTTAAAAAATTAATATATTATCTAAAGAGATCGGGGGCGATTTTTATAGGAATATTCTAGGATTAAATAGGTTCCAGGGGTATCCAATATATTTCAATAATATCCAATAATAGGAAGAATGGTAATATATGCCAATTTATCCCAGAGCATAAATATATTGTATGAAATGGGGAGGTATCTATTTATCAATAATTGGGAACAGGATATATTCAGAAGAATCCTAGGTCGTATAGATTCCAGGTATTACAATAATATACAATAATAGGGAGAATGTTAATTTATGCCAAGATACCCCAGAATATGAGAATATATTGAATAAAAGGGGGGGGATTTCCATCAATGTAGCCATATATTCCAGATATTGGGGGCAGGGCTCATGCAGGAGAATCCTAGGCTCGTATAGCTTCTAGGTAATTCCAATATATTTCAATAATATTCGATAATAAAAAACAATAATAATATATATTAATATACCCCAAAATATATAAATATATTTTAAAATATATAAATATATTATATGAAAGGGGGGATACTAGATATCAATATACCCATTTATGTCAGATATTGGGGGGGCAGGGTATATCCAGGAAAATTTTAGGGTCATTTAGATTCCAGGTTTTGCAATAATATCCAATAGTAGGGAGAACAATAATATATATCAATATATTCCGGAATATCTGAATATATTAAATAAAAATGGGATATATCTATAGATCAATATAATAATATATTTCAAATATTGGGAATAGGGCACGATTCGTTTTTTATATTTGAAATTAATATAATTTTTGGAGATTCTCCAGGAGAATCCTAGGGTCGTATAGGGGCCAGATATAATAATATGCAATAATAAAAAGAATAACAATATATGTCATTATATTCCAGAACATATGAATATATTATATAAAAGGGACGGAATTCATATCAATATAGCCGTATATTTCAGGTATTCTGAACAGGACATATCCAGGAGAATCCTAGGGTTATATAGGGTCCAGGTAATTCCAATATGTGGGTCATATTGGGTTTATATGGAATTATTTTTTTTTTGGTCCTTTTTTTCACGCTAAAAATTAAATTATTTTTATCATGAAGAAATTGGATTTTGAACGGCCTATATTGGGCTATATTGAGGCTGAAATAATATAACATTGTCTTATTTTTATATATTTCCAATATTTTCCAGAAATTATTTTATATTTTATTTTATTTTATCCAGATTATTGCAATAAATAGGTTGGTTCCCCCTATATGTTATAGATTTTAAGATTTTTAATTTGCAATAAATTAATAGTTCCTAATAGTAGTTTGCTTCCCAGAAGAATATATTTTTGGGATTTCCCAAAAAAATTATTTTGTATTGGTACAGAAAAAACCACCCCATATTTCATTTAATCAAAACTAATAATATATAAATTATTTTGATATCTTTTTCAATCCTTTTTCCGTCGCCGGGTTTGATCACCTATTCCCCCACGCTTCATATATTCGATGGAAATATATAAAGGGAAAGGGGGGAAGATTCATGTGGAAAACAACGGGATACATATAAATTATATTTTATTTAAAAAAAATATATATTAATTAAAATATATATTAAATTAAAAATTATAAATAATTAAATATAATTATATATAATTATGAATAATTATAAATAATTTAAAATAACTTGATTATTTATAAATAATTCTGAATAAATATAAATATAAAATATTCAAATATAATTAATTATTAATAATTATAAATAATTATAAATAATTATAAATAATTAAA
>CAMXCT020002935.1:566664-598908 GCA_947184155.2 Cladocopium goreaui
AATTATATATAATTAAATTATTTATTATAAAAAATATTTAAAATTAATAAAATTCCAAATAATAAATTAAATTAGATTATTTTATCAAACCGAAATTCTTCCATATCCTCAATAAATCTCTAGGAAATAAGGGGTTAATATAATTTTTATAATTTATGTATAATTTGTAAATTTATTATAATATGATATAATACATAATTTATAATTTCCAATTTTCGTATTATATATATATTTATTGCGAACCCCAAAAATATTCGAATTATTTCCCAATATAACACAACCAATCTTGGCAATTAAAATTCTTTACAAAATTTATTATGTATCTAATAAATTTAAAAATAAAGATTTGATTAGATTAGATTAAAATAAATGTATTTTTTATTATCTATCGATAATTAATTTAAAAAAATATTTGGGATAATCAATGGAAGATAAATTCTCTCAGAGAATTTTGCAGAGTAATATGGGTTCGAGCATATTTGAGTGATTTCCAATGAGGAGTCCATCCAAAATGGGTCAAGTTGACACAGCACTGCTGAACCCAAGTGCTGGTGGTCCAAGAAATCAAGGTGTGGTTTCACACTGATAGCCACCTTCCTGCAATAAATATCCCTAAAGGATTGAGAATAGACCAAATGGCAAAGAATTGAATCCTCTTTAAGGATCTTTGCCACGTACCTACCTCCTAGGCTTGTTCCATTGGCTGCTCCAATTGGAACAGCCGCGTTGCACGTTAAAGGTATGCGGACTGAAGTTTTTCGTTGAAGATACCGTCCTGTCGGCACACGGACCCTGTGCCCAAAAGCGGAAGATTTGTTGTTGTTGGTTTCAAAAAAAGGCTGCACTCAAACTGTTTGTTTAACTGGTCCAAAATTCATCAAAATGGCTAAACTGCAAGCTGTCCTCGTTTTCGTCTGTGATCGACAGTGAGGTCTCTTCCTGGCCAAACAACAGCACAAGTGGATCACATCTTTTTGAGTGCTCTATGGTCGAAACTCTGGGTGTCCAGGATATGCTCATCCCACCCTTGCATTGGATTCTTAGCATAGGCAAATAAGCCTGCCATCACTGGGGCCCAGCTACAAATGGTGACAATAAGTACCAGCTGCCAAACATCTTCTGTGGAGGTCATAAAATCTGGACTCCTTCAACTCCTCTCTTGGACCTTGAAGTCCTGAGTCTGGAAATCAACTTCTCGGGAACCTGCAGCCTTGACCCAATCACAAATATATTTAATGTACCTAAATTCATTTCATAATGCATATATATATATACATATTATATTACATTATATATCATATATATTATATATTACGTGTTATATATTATATATTATATATCATATATATATATATATTATATCATATATCATATATCATATATTATTTTTATATATACATATCACTTGTCACTCCGAAGGTTAGCCACCAGGTCGCCCATTTTTCAGTGACAGCCTCTATGATTTCCATGATCTCCCTTGGGGAATCCTCCTGGGTCGAGCTCGTGTACCCATAAACATGGCCATGTCATGGTGACAATATGGTGACAAGATGTGAAAAATGATGATTAAAGAACCATGGGATTTGAGGGTACCCTGTTTTCAAACAAACTTGATCGTTTTTGCTTGTATGTGAATGTTGTATACACAAAAAATGCCCTCTGGTCTTGACACATTGACGGCCAATGAACAAAAAAAATCACTTGTTCACGGTATTAGCCGACTTTATGATGAAGAATGAAGCTTCCAAGCGTTAGATTTACTGGAGGCACTGGTTAGTGCTTTCAACCCATGCCGAACATATCAATCAAAAAGTTGATTATGATCCCAGTTAGGATGGAAAAGAATAGTGTCGATATAGATGTGCAATGATGTACACTATATATGTATGCATATTGGCATGAGTACAACAAGCTTAAAGCTGGACATGTACAGAATCTACATTGTTTTGACTAATATCCATCTAAATATAAATATATGATGCTGTGGGTGAAGTGTACCATGGGTTGGCATTTTCAAGAAATTGTGCTAACAACGGACTCAAAATAGAAAAAATCACAACAAAGTCACATTAGAATGGTACCCCTCCCCTATAAGTAGATGGGAAAAATTATGGATGGTGGGATTCTATGGGAAACCAGTCAACAATCAAATGGTTTCAGTGTGGGTTCACGTTGAATCCGAGCCGTCTTGGCCACATAGGCATGGCGTTATCCAAGAATGGGGTACGCTCAAAGCCGGCGGTTTATCATTAATCTCCCATCGAACTGCCATTTTGGGGTATAGACAGTAATATGTATATAAATTATATAACACATATACTTATATATATATATATTTATTTATGTACGGTTATATATATATGTACACAAAGTTACAAATGCAGTCGCATACATATATATATATATATATGTATAGTTCCAATATAGCTATATTTATAGTTACATATATATATATAGTTATATACGCAGTTATATATATATATTATCTATATATATACATTATCTAAATATATATATATATAGTTACATTTGTTATATATATATACATACACTATCTATATATGTTTAACATACAGTTATATATACACTATATACAGAAAAAAAAACAAAGATTTATAATGGTTAATATATACACACTGATGTTTATGTAGTTTTACTATATATATATATCCACATTTTGCTAAAGTAATTACACGAAATCATAATGGTTCATAGATGTTCATAGATACATGTCACAATGTACATTTCATATTATACTCACTTTCTGGACAAAGCCACATTTTGGCAGATTCCACCTTTCCCAGGTTGATCTCACCGCGCCTCGCCGCTAATCTTCTGGTACAAGGACTTAAGTGACCCGCTGTTGATACGCCAAGCCACCTGGCGATCCAAATCCGATCCTAACTGGATCCAAACAGCATCAGCTTGGAATCCAGTAAACTAACATGACTGGGCCGGAAATCCTTAACTTCTCTCTCTCAGGTTTTGTTGGATTCGATATCCGAATTTCTGGCGGCCTTGGGGACGGATACCTTAATAAAATGATATGTGATGCATCTTGACCATCTTGATGCAAATGTCTTGACTGGTCCAGATAGCATGCATCCATTGAAGTCAATTGGATCGATCCATCTCACAGTGCAGAGTGGACACCGGTCTACTTCAAATCACGGCCGGACTGCACGAGCCGATGTCACCTGAAGTTGAACCCATCCAATTACTTAACCACTTGACTGGACCAGCGGGCCAACCTTAGATGCTTCATCAAATAACTTCAGCTGCAATGGGATCTTCGACTAAAATCATATCTTCCAACAAAACAAATCATGGCAAAAACATGCAAAAACAGTATTAAAAAACAGCACAGTAACATATTAATACATATTATACCAAACAAGGAATCCAGCAACAATTTACCAGCAGAATGTCGCTGCCTGTTTGGCACGAAGGTCCAAGTCTTCTTGGGTGGAGGAATAGTTCCTCGCCAGGTCACAGGATGTTGGACCTTTTTTGACATCGAAAAAATCAAGGAGTGGTGTCTGAATGATGAACGGAACAGAAATAGCGTGTTGGTTGTTTCGAAGATTTTTTTGGGATTTTCCATTTTGACGGTGACCAAATAAGCTACTATTTCTTGGGGGATGGGGTGAAAGGACCAACTAGGGAAACTTTGTAGAAATTCAGCTGATTACCGAGAAAAATAACGGTGTTTTGCAAAAAGTCCTTCAAACCAACCCTATGGTTTGGATTAGCGGAGCTGAGAAGCAGTAGGTCATACTGTCCCCCGCACGTGACAACTAGCTGCTGTCTAAGGGAACAGTTCAGTGGGCAGCCGTTAATTCTCGTGTTTGTACGCAGTTGGTGATCGAAATTTTGCAAGGAAAATCACTTGCAATTGGTCTTCTTTGATTCCTTTGTTGTCATCTTGTCATCCTACCAAAGGGGCAGATTGCGAGGAATGTTCTACGGACTGGCCCAGGGCCATCAAAGAATGTTGCCTTAGAAGGTCAACAAAATCTGGGGATTCTTTACATTCACTCACTCCATAGTTTGATGATTCTTGGCCGCATAAACTGCTTTTGGTACCCAACCACACCAAATAGCTCTCACCCATGGAAGCCCTGATTCTATATATATATATATGGGCCCCAAAAACATGGACAAATCAGTTTCCATCGAGTTGCTGAGGTGAAAACACCACCGCAATCTCCTGGAAGACTGCCTCAACATGCAGTTTTAGACCACGGAAGAGACTTAACATGGGAGGACCTTGTAAAGGTGCCATTTTGAAAAGAACATTTGGGAAACTGATGATAAAGCATTGACCCCACTTGGGTTCTTGGATTCAGAAGGATCACATCCAAATGGTTGAGAAGCAGGATCCTGGGATTTTTTCAGTCTTGATATGGCCATGGCTACACATAAGTTACATAAGGCCACCTGTCGAGCATGTGAAGTTCTCTACATTGCTCCGAGGGCAGAAAAAAACAATACACAGGAGCCCCTTGAACTACGTTATATACTGGGTTTTTATATGTTTTTATATATAAACCGCAACTATATATGTAGTACTATTGGGTTCTACATACCATTAAAACCAACTGGCCCCACAGGTTGCACCCCTTGGAGCTACTGGCCTTGATCGCTTTGATGTAGACCCTGCAGCTGGTCTTCGATGGGGCTTTTTGGTGGTGATAAAGCTAAGAAATACATCAATGTACGTATATATATATATATATCATATAATATATGCATATATACATAAATATATATATATCATATATATATATTATAATTATATATATATGGTGATATTGTAAATACATGATGCGCATATGACATATTTATGACAGATGTTACAGTATATTATACATGTGCGTATCATCATCCCATTTTGATGGATGCAACAATAAGAAAATTGAACAATGAAACCACCCGATCAGTGTGTGGTGTTACAAGCTACATGAAAACACTTTGAGTCTGTATATCAGTCGAAGCATCTGAGCAGGAACATTCAAGAATGGACCACTGCTTCGTGTCAATCCATCCAAGAACCGCAGGAAATAGCTGTCAGTTGGGATAACAATCCCCTCCTTGACTTTGGAAACTGATACTGTAGCCCAGGAAACCACGAACCAGAAGAAACCACTTCTCCAATGGAATCATCTCAACCAGCAAACACAAGTTCAAGTCCATGGGTGGTCAAGGTTGGGATTCCCAGGAATCTGTGATTCCCCACGTCCCCAAATTGGGCAACAGCGCAAAAGCAACATGTTCTATGACATCCTCATAGTTACTTTAAATTACTAATACACCCATAGAATCAATAGTAGAACAGATTTCCAATGATTCTGTTACATATGTGTCTATATGTATCATCTGTATATATAATATACAAATAGACTACGTATATATATATATATATGGATTGTATTAGTATGTAGGATGGATTTCCATAGAATCTGCTTGATATGCGACGGCCGCCATGGATCCGCAGGTCCAAGCTCTCCAGCTGCGGCATGGACTCCACCTCCTCGGCTCAGCCAAGAATCCCCATGGAGTGGATCATGTTCATGGAAAAATCCTGGAAAATCATGGAAAATCATGGGACATCTTGGGAAATCAATGGAAAAATGCTGGAAAATCACTGGAAATCATGGGAAATCAATGGAAAAATCCTGGAAAATCACTGGAAATCATGGGAAATCATTGGAACATCACCGGGAAAATTTTAAAACATCATTGGAAAATCACTGGACAATCATGGAACATCAATGGAACATCAATGGAACATCAATGGAACATCAATGGAACATCAATGGAACATCAATAAAAATCAATGGACAATCAATAACAAATCATGGAAACTCATGGAAAATCATGATAATCACTTCATGAATCATCCATTGTAAGGCCATGGAAAATAAATGAAAATAATGGACATGTCAATGACAGCCAGCAAGCAACTCCATTTCTGAAAGTGAGACAGCCAGAGTCCGAACATGGAAACTTCAACAAGAATGTGTAATGATTCATGATAAACAAGGATTGGTGAGTGCATGGAGAGAATGTAGAATTTCAACTCATGATTGGCAAGATTGAATTCACGATTAAAACCCGCCCATGGAAACACATCCTCTTGGTTGGCGATATCCCTGTGTTTGCTCATTAGTGACTATATAGTGTCTAAAAAAACACGAGGTTTTGAAACCAACTCATCAGTTGTTTGTTTGTTTGCCCAGCAATAGCAGCAGAAAGATCCAAACCCTAGTGCAACACCTCAGGTGGATCAGTCCCCAGGCCTCGTAGTAGGAGGGGGAGGGGAAGCGAAAACCATCTTCCGCGATAATGGGAAGGACACAACAGTCGGGCAAGTGAGCAACCTGGAGCAACCATTCCTTGGTATGTTGGGATCTGTGGATCAATCAAACTTCTTGGGCTTGACATCTTGAGCTGATGAGCTTGAGCTATGATATCTTCAGACTTCAGAAATCCAAATTTGGCATGTTTTTGATTCGCTGGAAACATGTTCGCAAAAAGTATTCAACAAGTCGAACTCAGGTCTAAACTCAGTTGGATGTGCAAACCATGACATACCAAACAATTTCAAACGAAGCTTAAAGCAACGATTGGTTTCTTCAACCATACCATACTGCTTCAGTCTATTGAAGTGCCAAACTGCTTGACACAGCCATCGCTCCTACTACCAAGGCTCAGCAAATTCCAATTGCTTGAAGCAGCCATCGCTGCAAATCACCAAAGCAGCTGTGGCCGTCTCTGATACTGGTCGACCCTGGCACAGCACGTCACATCAGCACATGTTGACTGAAAACCTGGACGCACTTCTGATTGAAGAAAACCAAAAAAAATCTGATTTCCCTGAGTGATATTTCTTTCTACATCTTGTTGGATTCTGGGACACCTTGGGACACCACCAGTACCTGGGCCAAAAAAAGACAGGGTGTTTTGATTGTATCCGGGATTTTTTGGATGCACACATTCTGCGAACTAGGTTCCAAGTCTGCAAGAAGCATTGACCAGGACATTGGGACAGAGACTATCGTTGTGCTTTTTGGGAGCTTTCTACAGATACGATCCCTCTTAAACCAACATTCTCCAACCCCACACGGGTCCAATCCAGACATCGCCAAGCCATTTTTGCTAAACACATCTAGCTCCACCAGTAGATTCTTCATGATTCCATCATTCAACATCAACCAAAAAAGGCTCAAAAACAGCGCCGAAAACATCGTCATACCCTGGCCTTCTGCAGAACTGTGGGCATGTTGTTCCGTTCCGCCCCCACCAATTTGGGCACCATCAATCCCAGCAAGACGTAGGCGGTCGCTGCGGCCTGGGCAGCAACACTTCGAGGTCAATTCATTGGGTACCCCAAACAATGGTTGTTTGGGGGGCCAAAAGGCCAAATGGGTCCAAATGGTCATTTTTGAATAATTCAGTTTGTAGCATAATTAAACTTATATATATGTATTATATAATTTGTAATGATACTAAAGATTATTAATACTTTATTGTAATTATTTACTCATCAACTTGTTCCAAGAGCCTGGTTTGAAGTGATAGCCCCAGCCCACACAACGACCCATTAGCACCTCCATGTTGTCCAAATCCGACACGATGATGCAGTCTGGCGACCTCGGAGACATGGCCCTGGATTTTTTTATTCCCGGAACTTTGCAAAACCGTGGGGGATATTTTGCATAGCCAACCTGAATGTGAGTGAAGTAACTACAAGTCGCATGGTGGGATGTGATAGGATAATAAGAAACAAAATTCAAGATGGAAAAAAGGGAGATCCGCCAGCAAAACTGGGATATAATAATAATTATAGCAGTTACCGAAAATGAGGTATCAATGGACTTCACATGGCTGGTAATTCTCAGTGTTCTATACTACTGTGCCTGCTCTTCCTCAAGTCATCACTCGCGTTTAGTCGAATTAGTGGTCATATCGTGAGAGGAAAGAAACAGGTCACTGACCTTCCACCAACTCACATCAGTACACCTGGCAAAATGCAAGGTTGAATGATCATTGCAACAAGTTTTACTGGGGATGTAGCAACAGTCTCTATTTTGGCCTCTTGGCAATAATTGCTGCTTTGGCACAAGAGCCCATAAAGATCCATAAAATGCATCCGAAAGAACTCAACATGTCTGAAGACTGACTGACATCTTCTTAGTTTATTCATGTTCCATCTGAACAAAAAACAGCCACGGCTCAGCCCTTCCGCAGATGTCGTGCATTCCCAGCCACTCCGCACCACCAGCGCGACTTGGAAATCGCAAGGACCCAGTCAACGAGGAGCAGATGTGCTCCATGGCTTCCTTTGGGGGAACAAGCTTCTACGTACATCCTGACTGGTACAAGCTGTCTTCAAAGACTCGAGTCACCAACCTCCTGCTATCCCCTGCATTTCTGAGTCTGGTCTTGCGAAAAAAAGCTTCGCCAGTTTCAGATTTTTCAAGACTCCTAGCTATGTTTGTTGGTTTATAACACCCATTAAGTCTACCATATACCCAATGTAAATTTCAACAACTTGCTACGGACATTTTTCAACACAACTTGCTTGAGCAGGAACCAGCCATCAACTCCCCGCGATTCACCCAAGGCACCAGACTTACCATGGAAGGAACGTCCACAGTCTGCACCGTGTTGATCCACGCCATGGTCTCTTGCACCTGGGATCCAACATGATCCAACTGAAGTTGGTGACCAGTAAATCATGTAAATCATGTGGTAAATGATGTTAACTGATGTTCAATGGTGAATATGCCAAACTTATATTTTAAGATAGTACAAGTAAAATATAGTAAAATGATGTAAAATGGGCCCTCATCAAATTGGGAACTGATTCAATGTAGGTCTTAGTCAAAGTAAGTGAATGGCTTATAACTCATGACATCTTCGAACGCCCCAATTTTAGGGGTCCAATGGTGGCGACTGCAAGGCCTTGCCTCCGCCAGACCGATGTTGTAATTCACCAGCTCGGAAATGTCTGGCACGATGCTGTCATACTTTGTAATGAAATCGTAGTCAGGGTTCCTCAGCTATGGCAAGTTGAGACAGCTTTGGGGTGATTAGTGAGTGGTGACATGAGAAAGGCATACACCTTAGAAATTCAATGAGAAAGGCTTATGACTTATGCCTTTGGAATTTGTACCAGAGGGCAGGTGTCACTAAAGGGGGTTGCATGTCTCAATTGTGTCACAACAGTGTTTGCTTGCTGAAACTGCAGAGACTACGGTTTCTATGTACTTCCCGCAGCCCATTTCGGCTGGCTGACTTCATTCTGGTTAATTGCTGTGGGCAGTTTCAAGGACAAAAAATGCCAAAACCGCGGCTGCCAAGACTGAACATCAGAGGACGTTGGTGTCTTAACCTGGTCATTTGATGTCATTTGTGTTTGTCTGTCTTTGATCTAACTGGTTTCCAAACAAAGTTTCAAAACCCTGGCCCTGTCTCACCAAGGATCACGAACTCGGGCCATCTCAGGAGGACCTCAGCATTTCCGAGTTTTAAAAAAAAGCTGGCCATGGCAATGGGCCCACCGCGCTTAGAAATTTGGGGATATGAGCAATCCATATCTTTCCTGAAGCCGGCAGATACTGTACATCGTGGACATTTTTTTGTACCATGGATTACCATGGCAAGAGTTTCCTAGGTTTACTATGCAAAAAACACAAAAGAAACAACAGCTTGGATTCGGTGTGGGTCAAGAGGGGTGGTTTTAAAATTACCCCCCCAGAAAAATCAATCCTACCAGATCTTTGACCTACAGCCAAGTAACTGTATTGACTCCGTGACTGCGCGCTGTGCACATCTCACCCACGCACCACTTCCTGCGTGAAGCTTGGGGCTTTGGCGAGCCATGAAGAATTCGATGCGGCAGAGCTTGTAGAAGACCAGGACGATTATTAATCAATTTCGCGCTGAAACAAATCATTATATATTTATATATAACAATAGCAATTATTAATGTATATTTTGTAATATGATACAGACTTTAATCCAGATCGTTTCGAAATGTTTCAAATATAACATGAAAACACATCAAATCAGGATGATGATCTATGATAACCACATACTACCACTGCACAGTAAAGTGGCAACCAGTGATGCAGTCCGCCTGGTTAAGATGTCCGGCGAGCCCAGGATCACGAAGGTTTCGGTGTCCTGACCCACGTAGCTGAACAACCTGCGGCAGCAGCAGCGTTTTGGGATGATATCTGATATTTATCTGATACCCTCTGGTAAATAAACATAGACCCTGAAAATCACCAATCTTTAATGGAAACTAATCTTCCAACCCCTATCTGGCAGGGTCTATGTTAATTTACTGGAGGGTAATATTTGGGATATCTCGGGATGACAAATGATATCTGATTAGAAAGATGTCAGATATGTTGGATGATTCTTCAACATCCAATTTTGGGAGCGTTTTGCTTTGGGATCATACCACGAAATCCCCAACTGTTGGAGTTAAATCTCAATCTTTGATGCGTTTGACTCCCCAGTGTTGATGGTTCAAAACCCACTTTTAGTTGTTTTTGTAGTGAAAACTATGTAACAAACTCCTATTTGTTGCTGAAATTATCATGTATGTTGATCAAATTCCTGTTGTTGTTGTTGTTGTTGTTGGATAAATGCGTATTTTTGTTGGTTAAATAGCTATTCTATGCTATTTGTGTTGGTTAAACCCCCATCACCCCCCATCTGTACGGTACTGTAGATCCCAATTTTAAAGGTAAATCGACCAGCTTTTGCTGGCGAATCCTACAGTTCTTCAGGTATCCAGGCACGAAAAAACCCACGTCACCTGGTGAGATCGTTCAGGTCATCACAGTCGACCTCAGGACGACCCATTGTGCCATTCTGACCCGGGGTATCCAAGGTTTACATCCATGGTGGAGTCAGCCACCTGGCCATTGCGTCACAGATTTAGGATCATTCAGGTAGATAGCTATACTGAATATAAAGAATCTAGATTAGATTATACTATATACTGTAGATTGTATGTATATTATCAGATTAGATTTCACAAGATTTTTGAGAAGCTCGGATCAGAGTTAGATTATTAGGTTGGATAAAATAGGTTGAGCCTGTGTGAGATATCATATCAGTTACATAAACAAATACATACATATGGAACGTATGGTATTTGGGGAATGTTAGAAGCAGCGCGTAGCTTCCAGCCATGCGGCCCAGCTATCCATTTTCGCAGCCAAGCGTCAAATGTAGTGTTCCTGGAGCCACGCTTTTGCAGTTCCATCTTCAACAAACCTTAGGGACCAGTCGAAGCACCAGCTCAACATTGCAGGCGGCCAAAGAACGCTGTTCAGAAGTTGCAGAAAATCCGCAACTGCAAATTACTATCAAGAGGACTGAAAACAAACGAACAGAAAGAGTGACAGTTGCACGTGTGTACAGCTACTGAAAGTAGGGGAACCACAAAAGAACAACACACATACCTGCTAAGCAAATGAAGGAAACGGGCCATGCTTCCTGCTGCAATCTTTTGGTGGCAAAGGAAGAACCTGGCCAGTAGCCGAGGATGAGAATTACATGCAAACATGAGGGTCTCAAGCAACAACACTGAAAACAACAAGTATAAAACATACTGAAAACATGCAAATACTCCGGATACATGTCCAAAGTCAAATGATGTATCTACTGAAATCAACTGGTTTGCTGGATTTTGGATGATTCCGGTTCGTTCTGGCATCTCTGGAAACAGCCTTCGAATTTCTAAAGAGTTCTAAAGGTTGAGACTGCCCGGCATGCCCACACCTGAATTGCTTGCGATACTTGAGCATGAAATGCCTGACGCCACAAGAGCTGATCGCCGCAGCAAAGCCGCCAGTGCTTTCAGATTCCCTCCCTGATTCATTGGGCCAGTTTGGGATGATTCCCCATGTATAGTAGCCATTTCAATGAAGCCGCTAAAATTCACCCCAGATCCAATAATAAATATAGAATATAGTTTTTACAAGTAATTATTAATTAATCAAATTCAACGTATCCCCAATTGGGGATATCCCCAGGTCAGGTGTCCCAGCTTGAAGTCATCACAGGTACCCGGCTGGCGCCTGCCCACACCATAGCAAACGGCCGTCAGGATGGACAGCACCATGACGCCCGAGAAGAGCATGCCTGGGAAGCAACTGGATGTCCAAACCAAACATGGGGATCAAATCTAGCCAAACACATGTAATTTACCTATATTTACCCATGATAAAATGTCCCACAAAATGTGATTTTAAATGTGAAAAACATGGTGATGTAACATGGGACTTGACAATTACCCCCTGGTAATTTAACATAACTATGGAAAATCACCATTTTTCATGGGAAAATTCACTATAAATGGTGATTTTCAATAGCTATGTTAAATTACCAGAGGGTAAACTGGCGACTTGCGATTTCACCACCAAAAACACTGGGATTTGAATACCCATATCCCTGGATTTCAACACCAAGACTTGGGACGACTCAACAAAATTCATGGGGATTGATCAACCAGTGGGCAAGGACCGCCCTGCGAAGCATACAGTACTATCAGTACTGTAACTGGAGGAACCTTTTGGGCAGCAAATGTCCACTTTCCATGGTTGAAAAGGGGGCTGCATAAGCTCCGGAAAAAAGCTCCTTATGCTGTTGAAAACGTAGATGATCATCCTGGCAGCCTGTCAAGATCTCTGGCCTGTCATCCTGGGGATCTTCAATCAACTTCATGGGGAAAACATAGCAGGAGATTGAAGACCTATGACTTTCCGATACATGTGTTTCAGGATGTTTAAGGCTAAGGTATTATTTTAGTGCTACAATGTACTACACAACTTCATCATTTGGCAGTCAACCGTTGAACTTCAAGGGAACAAGCTTGCTCAGAATGCTGTCAGATGGAAACTGAAAACAACCAGGAGCTAGATTTGAGATGATTTGAGCACATTCCTCCTTGTTTTCGTGCTCCCTCAAAACATGTTACCGGCTCAAAATTCGTAACGTGTTGCTGAGCAACTGCTTTCCGAGACAGTAGTGATGTGCGGACTTGCTGCTGAAACGGCAACGTGCTAGCTCAAATCCCCCGTGCCGGCTGAGAAAATTGTGAGGTAGATTGGCACCCTTGAGCTGGAGGGGTAATGGGAAAATAGACATTTGACAGATATTGACAGATACAGTTCTGTGAAGCCGCCTTTCGAGAGTCCCTTGCAACAGAGATAGGCATGTGTGTGTTTGTGTGTCAGTTGAAACTGTCCAGTCTTGTCTGATATCTACCAGAGATCAAGAACCGTAACAGTATCGAACATATTCAAACATAAAGTATTTGGCCCTTCATCATGCTGAATCATGATTCACCAAAAAATATTAATTTTGGATGCTTCTCCGGCCCATGCTCTATGGCGATGTCGTGGTGAGGTGACAATATCCATTTGGAAACTTTGTATCCAGAATCCAGGAACCCCCGGGCCACGGACAGTGTCCGCTTCAAATATATACAAGAAATTACAAGACCTATACAAGACCCATTTCTTGGGGATGATAGCCAGGATTGACAGATCTAGATGATCTAGGCTGATCTATGCCCATGGGGGGTTGTATAAAAACCCCGTATCTTTTTAAATTACCCAAAATCACGTTATCGTTGTTTTTTCCTCTTATCGTTTTCTCAGGTGGTGAGCTCCATGTAGACAAGAAGTGTGAATTTACCAGGCTTCCATGGGTGTGAAAGAATTGTTCGTGGAAGATCAAAACATATTGTCCTGTGTGCAATCTTCGACATGGATCATAATCGTGAAGCATCTCAGCACTTGACTAGCTTTCTGCAACTTTTTTTTTGGTCTGTGAGATTAGGGCAAGGAGTCCGGGACATTGCTTTTTTGCTTCTGAAATTGCACCAGGTCCGATTTCAGGATCTTTCAAAACTTGCTGCAGCAAGGCATAGACAGTCTTGGGTGGTAAAGACATGGCAGAAGCCAAGGTGAGGCAAAGCCGGTAAAGAGGAAAAGCTAAACAAGACTACCATGCCACACATTTCTGTTTTCAACAAGCCTCGTGAAACCTGTCAAATGGGTAGTTGCTCACACGGCATGTTTTTTGCTACAATTCCTTATCGTTTTCGTTATCGTTTCGTTATCGTTTTGGTCCCCTCTGCACGTTCTCATTTTCGTAGTCCATGCAAACGATTGCGGGCAACAAAACACATGAGACTCAGCAAGTTGGTCCAATCCCATGGAGCTGCCAACGTTTATTCTCAATTGCAGGCATCGCTTTTGGGGGGAACCTATCGCTACATAGTTTTTTGTGCAAGTTCCTGACACCCGAGAACTCTCCTTACATAAGTAATATACCAGATCGAATTTTGACCGTACCTCATATCATGTATGTATATATATTATTATATATTATAAATAATATATATATATATGTAAGCATCGTCATCGTTTTTTTTTCGTCTTATCGTTTTCTGGGCCGGCAACGTATTGGCAGTGTTAAAGTGCAAGCCAAGCTAAAATGCAATGCACGGGGTTATTATACTACCCCATGGGTGGTCTTCTAGACGAGCCACAGATGACCATCGTGGTATGACCATCATCCTCTCGGATGAATAAAGAGCCAGCATCCAGAATGACAAGCATGCACGCGAGGAGCATCCTGGGCTGACTGACTCACATCAACCTGTAACTGACTCACATCAACCTGATTCACATGGAGAAAAGGACTGGACTTAAAAATACTTGAACACTTTCCACCTGTTTCAAGATTCAGGCAACATTAGAATATTTTCTACGGATAGACGGATTGGTGCAACCCTTGGAGCAAAACAAGGTAATTCAAACTGGTATGGATGTCATTGACTCTGGCCACATTGCTTGGGCGAAACCAGCCTACCCGGATACCTCCAGGTGTGTCATGGTGTGTCCTTTATCAAATTGTTTTGACATGCGTTGGCCCCAAAAACTCTTGAACACTTTGACCTATCCTGAATCCTGAAGATTCCCGAAACCGATGGTGCATGACAAAACATCTACTAGATTCTACTAGTCACCCAAAGTATCCCAGCCCTAGCGGCTTCAAAATCGGCCTAGTGGCACGTCCAAGAAGTTGCACGCTGCAACGCGCCAGGGTTTGCTATAGGCCACCATGGCCAAACTGCCGTAGAGGATCAAATTCATGCAAACTACCTTGCGTGGTCGTGGCCAAACTTACTTAGATATCCCTTGAGAAGTTACTGTTCAGTGATTTTATATAGATTATTTTAATAATTGTTGTGGGATACCAATGATAGCTCGAGAAAAATAGCTGAGACTCTATCCAACCAACGAATTATTTCCCAAATTTGGAGTAGCTGATACAGTATGCATGGGTGAAGTTGGGCTTAAAGATCTTAAAGTGAACCCTATAGGGGGGATTATTTCTGCACTTCGATCCTGTTGTCTGGCCTACTGGGCCTATTGAGTATAGGCCAAATTCATCAACCACAGTTTTTTGGATGGTTTGGTACAAACATTCTGATAATTATTGTGGGGTTCACTGATACCCCGAGTTTGACCCATACCCGTATGATCTTTCCATGTGTGTTGATGGAAGGACACTCCCGGATGTCAACACGATGCATCTGTCCAGGATTTGGCAAAATTAAAGTAATTTCATAGAGCATCATGAAGCCTTTGAGATTTGGCACGCCCCTGCAACCGCATATAAAATTATCGAAGGAAGTTTAGAGTTTAGAAGTCAAACTTCCGACAATATGGACAGATGGGAAAGCAGAGGTGGGAAGGGTCAGAGAAGAGAAGAGAAGAGAAGAGAAGAGAAGAGGAGAGGAGAGGAGAGGAGAGGAGAGGAGAGGAGGAGGAGAGGTAGAGAGGAGGAGAGGAGAGGAGAGGAGAGGAGAGAAGAGAAGAGAAGAGAAGAGAAGAAGAGAAGAAGAGAGAAGAGAGAAGATCAGAGAAGAGAAAGAGTCAGAAGAAAGAAGATGCAGGTGCGCGAAAATGTAAGAAAATCGCGAAACACTGTGTTTTCAATGACTTGTGGCTCCGCTAAAGCGGCCGGTGCGGAGCCATCTGGCCAGATGAGAGATGAAAAATTGCACGCCGTTATGGCCCGAAGCACATTTGGAAGTCAAAATGTGCAAAAAACACCAACATCGGAGCACTTTTGCAAGTTGAGATGTCGGAAAAAAGTGCACGCCGTTGTGGCAAGAGGAACATTTCGAAGTCAAGAGTGTTAAAACTGACGGTCTCGGACCACTTTTGGAAGTTGAGATGTTGAAAAAGTGCACGCCGTTGTGGCGCGAAGCACATTTCCAAGTCACGATGTACAAAGCAAACCAGTTTCGGAGCACTAGATAGATAGATAGATAGATAGATAGAAAGATAGATAGATAGATAGGTAGATAGATAGATAGATAGAGAGAGAGAGATAGATAGATAGATAGATAGAAAGATAGATAGATAGATAGATAGATCGACAGATAGATAGATAGATAGATAGATCAAAAAAAGATATATAGATCAATAGATAGATGGATAGATAGAAAGATAGATAGATAGATAGATAGATAGATTCACAACTGCAACTACACCACACTACAGCTACAACTAAAACTACAAGCACAACGAACTGCAACGACAAATACAATACAACTACAACTACCACTACCACTACAACTTCAACTTCCAGCTACACTTCAAATACACTACAACTTCAACTACACTTGAACTACACTTCAACTACAACAGCTACAGCTACAACTTCAACTACGCTTCAACCACAATTGCAACAACTACACCAACAACAATAACAACAACAACTACAACAACAACAACAGCAACAACAACCGCAACTGCAACTGCAGCTACAGAAACAACCGCAACTTGAAACTACACTACAGCTACAACTACCACTACACTACAACTACTACCTTACTACACTACACTACACCAGACTTCACCTACAACTACAACTACAGCTACAGCTACAACATTACAACTACCACTACACTACAACTACAACTGCAACTACAGCTACCACTACCAGTAAGCTACATTACAACACAACTACAATTTCAACGACACTACAATACTACAACAACAACAACAGCAACAACAACAACAGCAACAACAACAACAACAACAATTACCACTACACTGCACCTATACCTACAACTACAACAACACCACAACTGCAGCTACAACTACTACTACATCTCCTACAACCACTACAACTACAACTTCAACTACACTACAACTACAGCTACAATTACAACTACAGCATTGCAACTTCAGCAACATCAGCTACACTACCACTGCAACGACAACGACACTACAACTAATACTACTACCACTACAACTACAACTGCAATTACATTGCGCTTCGCTACACCACACTACATCCTGCAGTTATGGGTGAGGTGACCACTGCAAGCACTCCAAAAATCACAACCACCTTTCGGCCCACCAATGGATTCGCTCTGCCATCCATGCATCACAACAACTCACCTCTCCTATAGTTTGCTATCTTCGAAACTTCTGCCACCGCCTTGTGCGGTACTACTGGTATACAACGAATTTTAATGATATGTATTCAATTGAAATCAATTGTATACACATTTGTTCAAATTTCCTAAGATCAATGGTGCCGCCCATGCCAGGCCCGCAAAAATCCATCCACACATCCACCAAGATGCCTTGCCAGAGGGGCTGGGTAACAAAGGGCACAGCACGACGAGGGCATTGCGGATCAGAAACAGCACACTGAAGATCCTGAACTGGCCATGAATCTAAATGAGCAATCTCGGAAACTTCAGGTTCACGGAAAAGACATCCACAAATTTGGAAAGGTCCCATCGCTTACTCCAGGTTTGCAGAAAAACGACGTATGGCAAACTTGCGGGGTATCGCTTGAAGGAAAATCCTTCTATGGCTGCAGCGCTAGTTGGAAAGGTTCCATCGCTTAATTACCTCGCGCTTCCACAGTTTCCAGAAACCTATGTCCGTTCCTTACATCTTTGGTATTGCCGCAGGTTTTGCCGTGGCTGCTAATCAGGTCCCATGATGCCTGACTGTCTCAAAAGAGATGTGGTCAGTGGTCAACAAGAGACCCTATCTGTCTCAGCCCCCTATCTGTCTCAACCCCAAAAATAACAAACAAGCAGGTATCTCGAAAAAAAACATGCTTAAACCATCTTAAACCCTACCCCTATCCAACCCATTTCATTCAGATCCTCCAAGTGTTTGGGGGTTGAACACATGATAACACATGGCTACATCCATCCAGGGCACTCAGCCCCGGGACGGAAGCGCATGAAGAGAAAGGAGCAGCCTCGCAAGAACTTCACGTCTGCCGATTGAAGCCTGACGACGGCTGAAACAGTACCCTGCCCTTCCATGTAGGGTGTCCATACAAAGGGTCTGGGAAATCCCCACCCTGGGCTGAATGGATCCGAAGTCTGCATCGTGCCAGTTGAACCATCAAATTACCAGGAAAATATCTTCAAACAAGTGTGCACGAGCGTTTGGTCACTGACTGACGAGGTGTGCACTGTCTATGCACTCAGACGTATGCGGTGCCTCTTTGGGAGTTCAATGATGATGACCTTGGCATCGCAACACAGACTGAAGATTAAATGAACTGTCAGACCACAACCTGGTTGCCGTCTCTACCACCTACTTCAGTACACTCATTTGCCTCATGTGCAGCGCTACAAAGGCACAACCGTCTAAAGATCTACAAATTTGCACAAAGGGGAGCTTGCCGGGTTCAGATCCCTCCAAATTCCCCGAACAACATTTTTAGGGATCCAACTGGTGCCCCAGTGAGTGCTTGTACCATACTTGGTCTGCCCATGACGGTATTTCTCAAAGGCACTGCATGGCTGCTCCTCACAAGACTCTTCAATCACACATAGTTCATGCTTGAGGATGCAGGTAGCTGTAGCATGTTGTTGAAGTTGACTGGGTTCTATCCCAGCTTTCGACTCTTCCAAACTACAGCTGCGCTTGTGCATACCCTGAAGGAATTGCATCTACCAACGCTGTCTCATCTACCCAGGGAATCGTGCTGAATAAAGTACTCATAGCTCCTGATCCTCTTCAAACAAATCCAGTCTCTTCGATCACATCACGTATCAGACTATATTCGAGCCGATTCGGGTACCTATGTCACTATGTCAAACAACGCCGATCCGATCCTTGAATCCTTGCCCCTCCATTTTCCACCGCCAAGTGACCCACATGCAAATCGCCACAAAACCCATCGGCATCAAACAGGCCAATCCTGATGTGTTTCAGCTACTTGGCGGTTCCAGCTCACCTGGAATCACCCTAAATAGCCAAATTATGCACCACTACTACTACTACTACTACTACTACCACCACTACCCGACCGTTGCAGTAGTGGATTTATCCAATTGCAGTTGTTTGTGTTTTACCTCTATGTTATTGAAACATATTGAAACCACCAACCAGCAAGTTATGATGAAAAAATGACAAATTCAGTACCGGAGCAGATCTTCATCGTCCAGCTCGGACATCTTGGGGGTTCTTAGGTCAAAAAAAAATATATCCATATCCCTAAATTCCATGGTTGATCGAAATTTTCCCCATGAAAAACTTGCCATAACTTGACAGCCCATCCTGCCATATCCCCCCATTTTCGGACAAAGCCATCTTACATGGCTAGTGATATGAATATATTATATACACTCACTGTGTGTAACCTATATACAGTGTATATATATATAATTATATATCCATATATAAATATATATATATATCCGATTTAACATAATAGCACATTCGTATCATCTTATATCCAGTAGATCATATCCCATTAATCCCATTGCTATATCCATTCTTGTGCTGCATCACGGCCAAGGCTCCACCCACAATCGCCATAACTTGGTGGTCCCCTTCTCCATTGCAATACCTGTAGAGGCTAACCGTGGGGGTTCAGCCGCAGATTCCCTCCATACATCAATGAAATCAGCAGCATGCTTCAAGTTGGGATGGGAACTACTACACTTTTTTCGGGATTCTTTGTTAAGGATGTAGTGTTGAGCTACAGCTAAGTGGGCTGCACCTGACACATTTCTGGTGATCTGCCACTAGTAGGAAAGGCGACTGGATGTGACTGGCTATCATTTTCATGACACAATTGTGCTAGCAGCCAGGGAGGAATATTGTAATGAAATATTAATAATATATATATATAATATGCTCATGTTGTTCTTTGTCCTTTTACTCTTCTTGGCTCAAAAAGGTAACCAATATCGTGACCAGGCCATGTCAGTGAGAATCGGATAGTATTAGGAAGGAGATATTTCCAATCAATGCTTCGTCAGGAGTCAATGGCCATCTTCCCACATCGCCCGCAGTAGTTTTTTCCGTACGGTATAGGAACATAAGGAACATGTAAGATACAGGATCTCTATGGAGTGATGATCGATGGTTGGCTCTTCCATGGCCTCAATCTGAAAGATCTTGCTGTCTCGCATCATCACTGAGATTTTAAGGCAAGGATTCTGCAGGGTGCCCATGCAAGCACCAAATGGTCAATGATACTTGTGTCTCAAGCTTCCATCTCTGAGAGAAACTTCGGGATTCCTCTGCAAACCACCACTGTTTTGCAGGTCCAGTTGGGGCCATGTTGCACTCCATGGTAGGCCTGCACGGTCCAACGACCATTGGGATGTTGGCTGCACCGAAAGGGTGCCAACAGTGAGGAGCACAACGAGATGAAGAACACCAACAAAAGCGTGCCCGAGGTCCTGACTGAGGGGTCAACTTTGTGTCGCCTACCAGGATCTGTTTCAATAGTTATAAATTGCTATACAATAGTTCATTTTATGTTCCCCACCTGTCATGTGAGGGTTGTTAAATTTTATGTAAGCTGTCCCGCCGCCTCCTTCTCCTCCTCCTCCTCCGCCGGACCTCAACTGCAAGCGCTAGATCGCAGTGTTCCCCGCCGGACCCGAACAGCAAGCTCAGGATTAGAGTTTTCCCCGCCGGACCTCTGCAAGTGCTAGATCGTAGTGTTCCCCACAGTTGAGGTGTGCCAGATAGAATACCAGAATAGATGATGTCAGATAGAATGCCAGAAAAGATGTCTGATAGAATGCCAAAATAGATGCCAGATAGAATGCCAGAAAGAATTGCAGATAGAATGCCAGAATAGATGTCAGATAGAATGCCACAAATAGATGCCAGATAGAATGCCAGAATAGATGCCAGATAGAATGGCAGATAGAATGTCAGAATAGATGTCAGATAGAATGTTGGGTAAAATGTCAGAATATATGTCAGAATAGATGCCTTGAAATGCCATGGATGGGATCACTCGAACTAAAGCAATTGTTTTTCAGTACCATGCCATTTAAACATCTTCTAGTCAATTGGGGACCATATTAGTCAAATCTTGGTGGATCTGGCGGGTCCCTAAAATAGGGGTAACCCAAATCATCCAAAATTAGACCCACGGTTTTGGGGTACCCCCCATTTTAGGAAACCTCCATTGGTTTAACAATCGAAACACATTGAAACCACCAGCCATCCCATGGGGCCGGCCAGGGAAAAGCGGTCCTCAGTAATAAGCTAATCTGCAAGGTCTTGGATTTGGTCACCGCCAGGTACAGCAGATGCACTAGACTGGCCACCAAGAGGAGCCCCACCACTGTGAGAGTTCCTGGGCAGGGTTTGGACTTGTCTTTTAGATGAAAATAACGGGTAGCTATCGCAAGGTTTGGGTCTTCTACCTTCAACCCTCGGGCTGGTTTCATGAGTTGGGCCATATTGGGGTGTGATCATCTCCCTCAGTGGAAAGCGGCAACGAAAGCCGAGACACTGGAGCTAAACTTGGCAACTGGGCCCATGGGCGCCACGCAACCGATGGAGATCATGTCCAAATCAAAGGAAAAGACCTAGTGGTGATTCACCAAAAAAAATTGGGGGATTCAGCAACAAAAAAGGGGTGAACCAATTTCTGCCAAAAATCAACAAAAATAATCAAAAATACAGTTTTAAGTTTTAACTCGCAAAAAGAACAAGTTCAGCTGGGGCTAACAGGCGGATCCGCGGGTATTCAAAGGAGAAGACGACAGGTGCTGGGAACTTGTGAAACGAGAAAAGGTAGTACCCTAGCCTATTTCTAAAATATCCCATGTTTTGTATCTGATCTACGGAGCATGATGATCCCAGTGCTGGTGTGATACCAGGCAAGGTAAAACATCAACTGAAGGGGTTGCTTCTGGTATGGAAAAGGGGATTCATGATATGAGCATGTCAATGGGTCCAGGTTAGCATCGCACACCCCACCTCCAATGACAGCAAAATCCCGGCGAAAGGTTCACCCCACTCGATTTTGAACTGCTGAATGACTGTGAGCTGCCTGACACGGAATGGCTGAATGGTTCAGGTTCAGGCCCTGCTGGAGATTTCGAAGATTTTTGAAGGATTGAACACTAGACACTGGTCAATCAATTTTGTGACAGTTGGATCTTCTTCAGGTCATAGGCATGAGAAGAAAGAAACGTGGAGACCGTTTGGAACAACAGGTTTCCTTTCAACAAATTCCTTCTGCAAATGCTTTATCCTATAGAGCGGTTAGCATCAGCAATTCAGTACAGCACCCACTTTGAACCATCGATGCCATACGGGCATGCTCCAAGGCTAATCGAAGAAAGTTTAGAAGTCAAACTTCGGACAATCTGGAAAGATGAAAAAGCAGAGGTGGGATGAGTCAGAGAAGAGAAGAGCAGAAGAGAGACGATCAGAGAGGAGGAAAAAACAGAAGAAAGAAGATGCAGATGCGCGAAAAGGTAGGAAAGTCGCGAAACACTGTGTTTTTCCAATGATTTGGGGTTTCGGAGGGTCGAAAAGTAGGCTCGCTAAAGCGGCGGGTGCGGAGCCACCTGGCCAGATGAGAGATGAACAGTTGCACGCCGTTGTGGCGCGAAGCACATTTGGAAGTCAAAATGTACAAAGCACACCATGGAAGTTGACATGTCGAAAAAGTGCACGCCGTTGTGGCGCGAAGCACATTTCCAGGTCAAAAGAATAAAAAATGACAGTTTCGGAGCACTTTTGGACGTTCAGATTTCGTTTCGCATGGCAGGCGCAGGGGATTGTGCACCTGGTCGAAAGTGAGAAAAACCTGAGGGTTTTGTGGCAGTTTCAAAAACGATGGCAAGCGTGGGGAATTCGCAGTTTCGCGTGGCACGCGCAGTACAAGAGACATAGGAGGTCAGGGTGCTGATTTCCTGAGAGGGGTTGCATTTTGGAGCATCAGATCTTCAAGTTTGCCAAGATGATTTTGCGGGGCAGGTGCAGCACTTCGTATGACCTGGCATCACTTATTCGTGCCAGGCGCAGTACTTTAGACAGGTGGAGTGGAAAAATCGCAAAACGCATTGGCACGAGGCCGTCAGCTCTGCACTCAATTTTCCCTTTTTGAAGGAAATCTTGCAGAACTGCTTTGTTTTTGATGTTTCCAACTATAAACATTGAGGAAGTCTCGCAGAATCGGTTCCTTTTTGATGTTGCCAACTTCAAAAATTGAGGAAGTCTCGCAGATGTTGTCAAGTTCATGCATGGAGGGAGTGTCGCAGAATAGCTTCGTTTTCAAGCTTGCAGATAGACAGATAGATAGATAAAAATAGACAACTACAAGTGCAACTACAACTACCACTATTGCACTACACTACTACTACAGCTACAAATTTAAATGCAATTATACTACGCTACATTACACAACGCTAATCACACTACACTACACTAATTACATCTAATTACGCTACACTGCACTAATTCCACTACAACTACAACAGCAACTACTACTACCACAGCTACAACTACAGAAACAACTACACTACATCACACTATGCTACACTAATTACTCTGCATCACACTACAGCTAGAACTACTACACTATGTACATTGCACAACACTACTCTACACTAATTACATTACATTACAGCACAACTACCACTGCAACTGCAACTACCACTACCACTACATTGCACTACACTACACTACACTAATTACACTGCACTACAGCTACAACTACACTACTTTACACTACACTACACTAGACTACACTAGGCTATACCACACTACAGTACACAACACTACAGTACACTACGCTACACTACACTAATTACACCACACCACAACTACACTACAACTACAACTACAATTACAGAACACTACACTACATTACACTACGCTAATTACACCACATCACAACAAAACTGCAACTACACTACACTAAATACATTACACTGCAGCTACAACTCCACTACACTACACTACAACTACAATTGCACTGACACCACATTACATCCAGGAGTTGTAGGTGAGGTGACCACTGCAACCATTGCAACCACTCCAAAAAAAACAACTCCAACTCCAACATACTCCAACCAACTTTCGGTCCATGAGTGGATTCGCTCTGTCATCCATGCATCACAACAACTCACCTCTCCTATAGGTTTCCTATGCTGAAACTTCCGCCACCGCCTTGTGCGGTACTACTGGTAACATACAAATGGTCAGTTTTACCTCCGTGTTTGTATACGTTTGTTCTTATATGATACTGGTATCGATCTATTAGGATATCTGGATCTTGTTCTTCAGCCAAGGTTGAGAAACTTCCATCCTCCATTTCCTTTCGACCCAGTGACTGAACGGTGGTCACCATCTGGCCCATGCCCAGGGCAGCTATCAGAAGGCTGCCTCAGACGAAGCCACACGGTGGGACCAATGGGGCCACTGCTGGGACACGGCGCCTGGCTGGCGACTCTTCTGACCCTCGTTCACCAAAACCTCGGCTGTGGAAGGCTGGAAGAATCTAGAGATGTGGAACTTGAATGAACTTGATCATGTTCCCAAAAGGCCAAAAAGGATCAAAAGAGATCAAAAAGGTGCTGTTTGGATCTGTTTGGAAACAATAAGATACTTGGAGGTTGGACAAAAAGAAAAATAAATGGCTATATAACTTTTTGCGTAACGCTAGATGTACGTGAAAGAAGTCGACTTTGAGTGGGAAATAATGCCATAATATGCCATATGATATTCCTCAGGAAAACTGAAGATTAGCCTATTTATCACCGGAACCGACAACTTGGCCGGGAATGATCAATCTCTCCCATAATCAATTCCGCCACCGGGGCATCACTGCTGCCTACAGTTTCCCTATAAAATACAGTATATTAAATCCCAAGCCACAACATGTAACCCCAAAATCATCTAAACATCCAAGCACTGGTTGCCCTGGAAGCAGTAAACCGTGGCAAAACATCCTGCGAACCTAAATTTTGGACGCCACATTCAGCTCAGAAGCTAAATACAATATTGCAATACACACACATGCGATGATGCCAACCGTGATCAGCAATGCATAGTCCCCTCCACCACATTCCACACAAATGCCATCCTCGTCAAGCCAAATTTGGAGTGTCTCTACCGACAGAGTTGGGGATATGCATGGAACTGGTGGCATTATCAACAAATTTGGGGACGGAATATCATATCTAACCGCAAACATTAGATAATCCAGATAGTGTGCTTCTCACAATGAGCAAACCCAGATAACCCGCTAATTCCCAAGGTCCTAAAGATCGTCAGAAGCTAGTTGAGTGGGACGACCTGTTCCTGGACACGCAGTCCACCCCCAGCCCCAGTCCGTAGCATGTAGGCCCGGAAGACATGCACTACAGGCAACTGCGCTGGTGTCCTGCCAGCCCATCAATGGAATTAGAGACCCCTTCGAGAAAAGTTGCTGTTTTTGGGTGGGATATGATATCATATCTTCACAATTGTTGATACTTGTTGATCATTGATGATACATTTGTATACATGACCTTCCTTCAGTTGTGTATCCACTTGATGGCCGAAAATTGAACCGACCAAACACAGGTTTACCCAGCTGCAAGCAGTTATCACACTTATCACATCAAGAAAAAAATCTTCCTTGGGATGTCCTTGCTTGCAGCAATCAGCACTGCCTCAAGTTTATGGTCAATTAGCGTGCGGTTCCAAGAGATGGTTTGACGCATCTTCATGCTAGAATATGTTCGATACAATACTCACATCTTGATCAGCATCCCCAAAACTCCTATAGGCTCCCTTTTCAAAAGAGATTCTCGTCGCAGTCCCTTGTTTAGCAGGTCGCATCTTTTGTTGGAAGAGGACCCCACGGCCAAACGTTGTCACCCTTGGTCTTAGGTCATCTGCCACAGCGTTCCCTTCCCGGTGGTCACGACCAACGGCGCAGGTGCCCGGCTCACCACCGGGGCAGCGAACGGGTTCTTCAAAGCAGCGGTACACAGCTCCAGGCTCCTGCCATGGCAAAGGATGCAGCCAGGAAAGAGATAGAAAACAAGAGGGATATTGGCAACCATAGTATGATGCAAGTGGCAAAACAATGCAAAACAAAATTTACAACCAACAGAAGTTGGGCAGTGAGAAATCAAAGCAAGCGATGTCAACTGTGATGACAAACCTGATGAACATCGAGAGGAGATCTGGTGTTAAAATCATGTACCAAGTAACTGTCGGGGTTCTGCTATCCAAAGAAACATCAATTGTAGATTATAATTTTCTTAGATAATTGCGGGACTTATACCGATACCAATTTCGCCAAATATGAATCATGCATCAATGCAGCTGATTTACCAAGAAGCTCTTTAGAAACATCATGGGTCGGCATGGAACATGGGGTCTGGTGTGTCATATCCTCCTTAATAGGGTGATTTACTCACATGCCCAACCTTCACTGCATCCTTGAAATGACACAAAGCAAGACCGTTCTTCAGGTGGATATTCATGATAGTATATGATAGTGAAGATAAAACTGATAAAACATACGCAATCCAGCAAACATATGGCAAGCGACACAATCACCCTCTTCGCCAACCCGGCCAACCAAAGATCGACCCTCGACGCAATCCACCTCTGGTCTGGAGAAGAACCCTGGCTCCAGCAACAATTTACCTCGACTTTGACGAAGCTAAAGACGCTGGACATGACGCAAACCATCTACGGGGCTGGGGTCCCAACAAAATTATGATGATACATGAGGGGTTCCTCGAACTCAGATGGAGTCAGATGGTGTTGCATTGTTTTGGTATCTTGCTTTTGGTCAAGTGTGTCTTTCAAATTGAAATCCTTTTGTGCAAACCTTAACGTAGATAAAAATCACAATGACCATTCTCAGAGGCTGTTGGTTGGATCTTTAGGTAGGCATGGACTCCAATCATTAATCAATGCAGAATAAACCTATATCTATCTATATATTATTAGTCCCAGCAACCTCCAGGTTCGCAAGTGTTACAATCAGTTGGCATTACAGTACCAGTCCACAGTCTGTGATGATCGTAGTAGCTTCTTCATCTGATTCTTGATCATTCGAGCCCCTAGACCAATCATGGCTGCCCTTGCATACTTTTTCAAAACACTGATCTCTAGTGGAAAATTACATTCCTCCGTTTATGGCTAAATCCAACCCATGCAACCCTTGATTTACACTGCATCCACCAGTACGGGAAGGTCATCCCCTAATTCTGCTCCCCCCAATCTAGTGGCGGAAAAGTCAAGTGGCTGGAGCCTTCACAAATGGACCCTTGAATACACTCTTCACAACGACCATTCCATAGATATGTGCCTGGATGGTGCGGAGAAATTCATCAAATTGGACAGTGGAGGTGCAGGGGTGGGTGTGGCATAGTTCCATAGCAGGGTATGACGCACAATCTAGCACTTGTCTAATCCGAAAATGGGAGGTAAATGTCATGTCATGGATGTCATCTGCTCTGATCAAATGGTACCAGAGTAAAAGTACCCCCTGCCATCGTCCAGCCCTATGAACACCCACTTGCCTCAAAGAGCAATTGTGTGCCATTCCCTTCAAAGATGGCATAGTATTGTAATGTCTCATAGCCACTCCAACTTTAGCCTCACTTCCTATCATTTCAATTTCCCATTCTCATCTTCACCCCTTGATCTGAGACCACCAATGCCGCGCTCGCACGCTGCCTGCAATGCATCCGCAGTAGGATTGGTTCACAGAACCCTGAACCTGAAGCCACGTCTCCTCACAAATGGAATCAACCGAAATCGGGTCAGATGTTTTCAGCCCTCAAAAGTTCCATGTCAACCTACAAGTATCACACTGCATCCAGTGTTTAGAAAAGAAAATAACCCTGGCCGTATCACAATTACCATAAAATACAAGTCGGTGTATAAATAGGAAAAAAGAACAGTTGTATCCAAAAACTCCATCGGTATAGAGCCCTTCCGAAGCAAAGCACCTGCTTCATATGATGCGTTGAAACCTCTTACGCAAATGGAGAACACCCATGCCCGAAGTAAAAATGGGCATGAAAGCCATGAAACAAGGGGTATCGAACCAACAATCTTGGGCATGAAGTGAAACCAACAATTTGGACCAATACCCCATGCAGATCCACGTAAAGATGCAGGAATGCATATTTGAAATTTGCTTGCACAAAATTTCAGCGCCCCCTGAAAAAGATAGGAAAAAGAGAACCCAAATTAAAATCGAACGGTGGTTTTTGTATGGAAACCCCCTCAACAATATTCAACAATTGGGTGTGTCTGAAAATAGTGTACCCCTAAACCCAATGGTTAATGATCATTATCCCTACTAAATGGCTATAATTGGGGGTATCCCCCATTTTCAGACATACCCAATTGTTTTAAAAAACACGATGCCTTAAACCCACCGTGCTGTTTCATCCGAAAAACTGTCCTTTCCCTGCGCAACCACGGCTTGGCTGGTGGTCCACTTCTCTTCTTGCCCTGTCCCGGCACCGCAAATAAAGCACTCGGTCCTGAGCCACCCACGGTCGTTGAGTTGGATGTCCATCCAGCTACATATTCTGAATGGCTGAGCAAGATGAGTTGTGGACTTGCCAAGAATGGATCAAGATCAGAAAGCTTTCTGGACAGCTTTCCAAGCCCAACGGATAAACATTCAAAGGCCATGAAAGGGTAGAGGCGAAAAGACAAAATTACCCAAATTCTTCACACTGCTCATTTCTCAAATACTCACCGTAGTACAAGGATGAAATCAAACAAACATGCTGTACCTGTTTGATGTCATAATTTGTTTGCAAAAACAAGTTGAATTCACATGTCTGATGCCCAGCCACATAACTGCCTATCCCAGACTGTTTGCACCAAAATACGTTTATCATTCCAATTGCAGGGACAGAAAAGGAATTCAACACAACTAAGAAATATTTGCACCATCGACTCGCACAAACAAGAGGCATTCCAGTATCATTCGCATACCTCGGCGAAAAACCGGATCCCTCGCGGTGAGTGGCGGGGATGGCGGCCGAGGGAAAATGGATGTTCATCCTGACTCATCCTGACTCGATCAGGTGTCATCTCTGGTGAAACCACTAAGCAACATCTAATGCTACTGCTCTGCAGGACCCTTCCGAAAAGTAACATCTTGAGGGGTTTTGGGCTGAGGCTTGAGAGCTATTCAGTGCCACTGGAATTGTTTGAAAGGCAGTTTGAGAGCCATTAAGTTGGTTACAGCGCTATTCAACTGTTTTTAGTGCTATTGACTGTTGTTTCCCACTATTTAAGCAAGGGAGTGACCCTTTTGCACCTGCACATGGGGTACCACCGGAATCTTTTCTCAGCTTGGGCAAGGCAAGATGCTCGCCCAAGGGACACAGTGTGCAAGCCATAGACCCGGTCTGACATCACAAGAAATTGGACAGTCTGGGACCGGGAACGTGAACAATATATACCATGCGGATGGCTTTCTGACCTATCAAATTAACATATTTCACTAATGATAATTATATGAGTACATCATATTATTTACATAACATGTGTATATATATATATATGACTATGTATATATATATGACTATGTGTATATATATATATGTATTATAACGTATGGATCAGAGGTATGGAACAGAGGTATGGAACGGATCCTTCAAACAGGTATGGAACGGGGGTATGGAACGGGGGTATGGAACGGGGGTATGGAACGGGGGTATGGAACGGGGGTATGGAACGGGGGTGGTCCCGGACCTTGTTCCGGACCTTATAATTTGACTTGCACCCATATATTGACAATATATGTGTATATTATATATATATATATGGGGGTTGTCCTAAATTACTGTTCCCACAAAGGCCTCTTGGGCCGAGCTTGCGCCAACCTTGCGCGTTTCTTGCGCGACCACACTCCCGGATCACATTCATCATTTCAGTTGTTTTTCATCATTATTCTCGTACTTGTTTTCGAATGTTAA
The DNA here is from genome assembly GCA_947184155.2 of Cladocopium goreaui. Taxonomy (NCBI): domain Eukaryota; class Dinophyceae; order Suessiales; family Symbiodiniaceae; genus Cladocopium; species Cladocopium goreaui. Next base: position 596,984 of record CAMXCT020002935.1, read on the forward strand.
ATATTTAGTATTCACTTAGTATTTCGTACTGGGAAGTAGTTTGTGCAAGCTTTGTAGTACACAGTAGTACTGGGAAGTAGTTTGTGCAAGCCATGCAGTACAAAGTAGTACTGGGAAGTAGCTTGTGCAAGCTTTGTAGTGCAAAGTAGTACTGCGAAGTAGTTTGTGCAAGCTTTGTAGTACACAGTAGTACTGGGAAGTAGTTTGTGCAAGCTTTGTAGTACAAAGTAGTACTGGGAAGTGCTTTGTGCAAGCTTTGTAGTACACAGTAGTACTGGGAAGTGCTTTGTGCAAGCTTTGTAGTACACAGTAGTACTGGGAACGGCTTTGTGCAAGCTTTGTAGTACACAGTAGTACTGGGAAGTAGTTTGTGCAAGCTTTGTAGTACACAGTAGTACTGGGAAGTGCTTTGTGCAAGCTTTGTAGTACACAGTAGTACTGGGAAGTGGTTTGTGCAAGCTTTGTAGTACACAGTAGTACTGGGAAGTAGTACTGGGAAGTAGCTCTGCGCGTGTTGAACTTCTGTGGTTTCAGAGCGGTTTCAGAGTGGTTTCAGACCCCTTCGGGGGGTCTAGCTGACCTTGATGACAAGAACAATTTACAGACAGAAAAGACTTGAACACAACATACAAGGAAATAAATTCTGATAGATAGATAGATAGATAGATAGATAGATAGATAGACAGATAGATAGATAGATAGAGATAAAGCAGCCAACGCCATGCAGCAGCAGTCCGGAGATGGTGAGCAGGAAGGTGTTTCAGAGTGGTTTCAGACCTCTTTTGGGCTTGTTTTTTGGGTACCCCCAGCTTTGGGAGATGAAAAAAGAAAGAGAAAAGGTAGAGAAAGAGAGAGAGAGAGAGACAGAGAGAGGAAGAGGGAAAGAGAGAGAGAGAGATAGAGAGAGAGAGAGGGGGAGAGAGGAAGATGGAAGATGGAGACAAACAGAAGGCGAGAGAGAGAGAGAGAGAGAGAGAGACAGAGAGAGGAAGAGGGAGAGGAGAGAGAGAGCGTTGTAAATGGTGAGCAGCGGGGTGTTTCAGAGTGGTTTCAGACCTCTTTTTGTCCGTAGGCTACCTCAGCTTTGGAGAAAAACAGGAAAGAACGGGAAAAGAAAGAAGAGAAGGGAGAAAGAGACAGAGAGAAAGAAGAAGTCTTGAGACGGTGAGCAGGAAGATGTGTCGAACTGGTTTCAGACCTCTTTTGGGGCCGGTTATGGGGCTACCTAGTTCTTAAGACATCCAAAAGAAGGGACTCAAAACAGATTGTACTTGAAACACATGCGGTCCGGAAAGACGTGCAACGGTCCGGAAAAGCAAGCACCCAAAACGTACTCTAATCGTAGCGATTGCGGTCCGGAAAGGCATGCAGCGGTCCGGAAAAGCGAGCACCCAAATCGCACTCTAATTGTAGACATTGCGGTCCGGAAAGATGAGCAGCGGTCCGGAAAAGCAAGCACTCAAAAAGTACTCTAATTGTAGACATCGCGGCCCGGAAAGACATGCAGCTGTCCGGAAAAGCAAGCACCCAAAACGTACTCTAATTGTAGATATCGCGGTCCGGAAAGACCTGCAGCGGTCCGGAAAAGCAAGCACCCAAAAAGTACTCTAATTGTAGTCATTGTGGTCCGGAAAGACCTGTAGCGGTCCGGAAAAGCAAGCACCCAAAAAAGTACTCTAATTGTAGATATTGCGGTCCGGAAAGACGTGCAGCGGTCCGGAAAAGCAAGCACCCAAAACGTACTCTAATTGTAGCCATTGTGGTCCGGAAAGACATGCAGCGGTCCGGAAAAGCAAGCACCCAAAACGTACTCTAATTGTAGCCATTGTGGTCCGGAAAGACTTGCAGCGGTCCGGAAAAGCAAGCAACCAAAACGTACTCTAATTGTAGACATTACGGTCCGGAAAGACATGCAGCGGTCCGGA
>CAMXCT020002936.1:0-20000 GCA_947184155.2 Cladocopium goreaui
TGCATGCAAGTACTTAAAAGCCATGGTCAGTCAATATGAGACCACCATCCAAGCAGTGCATAGTGCCGCCCGCACCCACACGCAAAAAACAAAGGCACGGTAGGACCTGCAGTTGACTATCGCCCGCAAGGAGGATGTGAAAATTTGACATCTGTGGTGAGATGAATCCATTGGTCTTTTCTGCATTGGAAGAAGTGAATTTGATTTTCATCTTGATGATGAGCTCAACCGTGATGGTTGACATCGTATTTGCACGTTTCATGTTTTGCACGTTTTATTGGAGATGACGAAACTCAACAACGATATATTTTTCGTCTTCTTTGAGTACTTTGATTGCACGGAGAACATTGTGAGGATTTGAATTTGTATAGTGACATGGAAAATCAAACCATTTTCCATATGTTTTGCTTTAGTTTTGCCGGCAGAATGATTGCAGAATCATCGCAGAAGTGCACGAAGGAATCGTGAGAAGATCGTAGAATTCATTTTGTGACTTCGGAAGAAGGAACTTTGTTTGACATTGATTGGAGAAGAGTAGTGTGTTTTGTCTCTCAATGATGATAGCGAGAGCAACGTTCTGAAAGGCATTCAGAACTGGAGTTGCTAATATATCTGAGGGAGACATCATGAATCATGTTTTGGTGCTTGAAATGTTTCAACAGTTTTCAAACACTCAAACTTATTTAAACAAACAAACCATGTCTTGATGTAAAGACTTTTTGTGAGGACATGTGTTTTTGATCGCTTTTGTGAAAGTTAGCAGAAAGATGCTGACTGGCGACTCCGCATCGTTTTGTGTCAAGGCGTGACACACCAACAAGAACCATAGCGACATGAGCAGACATTTTCTTGTTTCTGTGCTTGTGTGTAAAAGTGGCTGGGCTCTGGGAGTGGTTGACTTGGTAGCGTGGACGGTTCTAGTGAGTTAAGGACGACGTCCTGGACGCTGACCCAAGGGTTTCGAAGGTTGCGTACCTTCCGCATGGTAGCGGAGCTGCCTGCTTGCTGTGCGTAAGTAGGAATGGATTCAGGTAGTGTGAGTCAAGGTGTGCAAGGTTGTCCTAGTCCTGGTATGGCTGAAAGAGGTGAAGGAAGTGGTACCGGAAATGGTGGTTGTAACCGTAGTGACGGATTGCCGCCAGTGCCAAGAACGCCTAGTCAGCAAGGTAGTGGATCTGGGATGGATGGACAGACACCTGAAGTAAGTAACATGCCCCAGCAGCAGCCACAGCAGCAACAAGCAAATGTGTCACAGAACGTACAGGGATTTGCCAGCATGACAAACCTGGATGCAGGTGGTCAGGTAGGTCCGGTGCAGGGATGTCAGCAAGGAAGTATCCCCGGAATGGAGGGACTGGGACCAGCATGGTTTGGTGCGCAATGGATTCCCCAACAACAAACGTTTATGCAACAGAATTCGCAAGCGCGTGTGCCAAGTTATGGTTGTGCGAGTATGCCTGGTGGACCAAGGTCTGGAGATTTTCCAAACCTAGGAGTGAACCCAATGAGTTGCCAAGGAACATGCCGAGTGGCCCGGTTGGAGCGAGCTTGGGAGGTTTGACGCCTCAGGCGGCGCAGATCCAAGAGGTCATGGCCATGTTAGGTAGCATGAGTGAGGGACAGCTACAGACAGTGCAGCAGCATATGCAAGATCGTTTTGTAACTATGCAACAGAGAAGAGGGGTTCCAGAAGTGTTTGGTGATGGTCTTGGTAGGGCAGCTGATTCGTCGTTTGTGACTCCGCAGCCATTTGATGTTTTGCCTGGTTTTGGTGTTCAACAATCAAATCATGGAAATTCACAGCAATTGGATGTCTTCGCCAAAAGCGAAAAATGGTTGACACCGGCACCAACACCAGTAGGAACTTGGAAGACAAGAGAAGAAGAGGTGTTAGGTTGGGCTGGCTATTTGGATGAGTTGTCATCCTGGGCAGCTGGTGGAAGTTTAGAGTTTTCTGTAGAAATCCAGCATAGTAGCCGTTGGCCCGGTCCCATTAGATGGAGTGCGCTCAGTGGAGCACAACAGGCAAGGTCTCGAAGGCTTATGTCCATCTTAAAAGCTGCGTTTCACGACAACCCCAGGTGTGTGGCGTTGGTGAACGCTTTCAGTGAGGGTGTGGCATTACATGGAGTAGGATCTAGTGACAGAGTGGCAGTAGCAGTAAACCAACAAGCAAACGGGTTTGAACTGCTTAGGCAACTTACTCTTGAATTTTCTCTGAGGTCAAGATCCGAAGCGCTCTCACTAAGGACGCAGATTGCAGGGAAGTCCTTTGTCCTGGCGGCGACACAGACATCGCCGAGTTCCTTGGTTAGTGATACTATCAGAAGAATTGACTATGAAGCTGCAAGGTTCTCAAGGTTGCTAGGAACTCTCCCTATGCAGGTGGACACCACAGGACTGAAGCTGGCAGATTCTGACATGCTAGTTGTTCTGTTGAAAAGTTTGCCTGAGACGGTGAAGAATTATGTTCTCCATCACAGCGGCGCAGACAATTACGAGTCCTACAGGAACGCTGCGATGCGTTGGGAAGAGCAACAACGCCTGTTTAGCGATTTTGGGACAGTAGGCCCCAGCAAGAGATTGAGTTCCCTGGAGGGGAGTGTAGAACATCATTCTCTTGATGCCGAACTCGTAGATGCAGTGGAAGGCAGGTGTGGAAAGTGTGGCAGTCGGAAACACACTGCCTCAGGTTGTACCGCAGACATGAGCAAGATTCGGTGTTTTAGATGCGGTAACATGGGACACATCAGCTTCAACTGCCCTGAAAGCAAAGAAGGTAAAGGTTCCAAAGGAAAGGGTGCTACATTTAGGAGCAAAGGCAGTAGCAAAGGAAAGGGAAAGAAAGGTAAGTTGAATGAAGTTTCAGAGGATTGGACCGACTGGACTGCAGAGAGTTGGGACGATGATGACTATTGGTGGCATGACCAATGGCCGGAGAGCTGTGATGGTCAATGGGGAGTTTCGCAGACATGGTGGGACGATGGTTCTGGATGGTATTGCGACGGGTATGGGTATACCTGGCAACAGGGACCAGTCCAAAGTGCGGAACCGAGTGCAAGTCACGACAATAGGTCTGATGTCCAAAAGACTGGCAGTGTCGGCAGCATGATCATTAATCCTTTGTTGTTTGACATGACATGTGAAACCACTGGAGGTCTTAGGTTCGTGCAAAGACTTTGAAAGTGAGTTGGCTGACACGGGTTGTGTGCTGGCAAAGAGTTGCGACAGCTGTACTCGTGAGTCAGAAAAAAAAGTGAACTGGCTGACACGGGTTGTGTGCTGGCAGAGAGCTGCGACAGCTGTACTCGTGAGTCAGAAGAAGAAGATGAACTGGCTGACATGGGTTGTGTGCTGGCAGAGAGCTGCGACAGCTGTACTCATGAGTCAGAAGAGAAAGATAAGCTGACTGACACAGGTTGTGTGCTGGCAAGAGGTTGCGACAGCTGTACTTGTGAGTCAGAAGTAGTGAAAAGTGAACTGGCTGACATGGGTTGTGTGCTGGCAAAAGGTTGCGACAGCTGTACTCATGAGTCAGAGGAAGTTGAAGCGGCTGACATGGGTTGTGTGCTGGCAAAAGGTTGCGACAGCTGTACTCATGAGCCATGGTTTTGTGGTTTGAAGTGTGGAGATGAGGTTGGACTTGGTGACAGTTCCAACTTGGAAACACGTTTTGTTAATGACCCCAGCCGAGACTTGTGTGCCACTGTACCGATGAAAGTCGTTTTGGTGCGTGCACATGATTGGTTTGATGACCACAGTGAGGTTTCAGTTGAACAGCAGATTGAACCTTACTTGAAGTTTTTGCGACCTTTGCTTTCACAGGTCGCTGACAACACCGATGCTTCTTGGTGGCTTCTTGACTCTGGTGCATCCACAAGTGTTTTGGCTGAATCGAACTTGTCAGCCTTCAGGTCAGTGCTGCAGGACAGTGAGGGATTAGGTAGTTACAAAGCTGCCAATGGATCCTCAGTCAACATGTCAGGCACTGCTGAGATTGGAGTTCAGATGCACATGTCAGGCACATCAGGTGATGATTGGTGTTGGAAGAAAGCACGTTTGAATGTTTTGGTGGGTTCCATCCGGCACAACATTTTGTCAATCACTTCATTGGCAGATTCGGGATGGAGATTCACACAAGGTCCAAAAGGTTTTGATTTGTTCCATGAAAAGCTTGGAATGCATTGTCTTGATGTTGCTTATTTTGCCAATTGTCCTTGGGTTCGTTTGTATCCCGATGTTGGTAGTAGTAGTGCATACAGGTCTGACTTGACTGTGAGTAATACTCATGACTTTTCTGTCGCAGCTGTGTCTGGAGGAGACGACAATGAACTGGCACGTCACCGGAGACAGGGACATATTCCATTCAATCCGAACTGTTTGGAGTGTGCCAAAGGTCGTTCTGTTTTTCAGCACAGAAGAGACAAAGGTGACAGGAAAGAGGTTTCGATTCAGGCCGATTTTGCATTCCTCAAAACATCAGGAGAGATCGTCACAGACGAACTCCCAGGTTCGGTGAAGATCCTTGTGTTAACCGAGATGATGTCGAGGTGCATTGGCTATGTGGTGGTTGGAGAAGATGTCGAAGCAGCCAGGAGACAGATTGTTGTATGGCTCCAACATTTTGGGTTGACTTCGAAGGCAGTCTCCATTGACGTCCACACCGATAGCGAGAGGGCAGTGGGAGAGATCATTGGATCCTCTACTGGCCGATATACGTTCGCTATTCGGAGAGCCTCGCCACAACAACATCGATCGATTGGGTCGGCTGAGCGAGCAGTGAGGGAATTAAAGGAATCCTTTTCTGTGTTAAGGGCTGATCTGAATGCACAAGGGTTGGATGTCACGTTTTCACATGAGAATTTGGTTGATGTTTTGACGTATTTGGCTTTGTGCAACAACCATTTTTCAACATCGAGAGGTTCAGACAGAAGTCCATTGGAAATGGTGTCAGGAAGGAAGTTATCCAAACCAGTTTCGACTTTGTTTGGTGCTCAGGTTTTGGCAGAGATTCCTGATTCAATTCGGCAGCATTCACCACTTTCAACAAGGAATGTTGAGTGTACTTTCATTCACATGGGATTGGAACGAGGTCCAGTTGTGCAGGGTCTCATTCGTGTGGATGGCAAAGCTGAGTTGATGCGTTTTGTAGCTAGGAACATCAGGGCTATTTCACCTTTGAGATGGGATTTGAATTCGGGACAGGGAGTTTTGACTCAATTTGACACTGGGACTGTAGGTAGTAGACCCCAAATTGTGAATGACAGTGGAACTGCACCAGCTGATATGAGTCAGCTACCTCCTGAAGAGTTGCGAAAGTTGAAAGGCCAGAGTTTGCCGGCACCTTCACAGCCCAAACTTGTCTTGCCAGAGTCCAGCAGTGTGAAGAAGAAATCTGGTGAGTTGCGTTTGGCGCCAGCAGTGCCATTGGCAAGATCGAACGTTGTCGTGACTCCACAGGAAGTTCCAGCAGAGCCGTCTCGAGTTTCTGTCACTCCATCTCCTACGTCACCAGCAGATACTGCAGATGTAGCTATTGGTAGTCCTGAGAGTTCTGAAAGAACTTCACCTGACGTATCACGTTTTGAACCGACTCGTCGATGTCCAGCATGTGAGAGTGGCATGGAAGCACCTGGTATTAGGCACAACAAGGAATGTAGGAAGCGTTTTGCTGAGTTTGAGGAACAACGGAGAAAGGAAAGACGTGTTGAACCTGCACTCTCTCAGGAGAGCCCTGTAGTTGTACCTCAGGTTCAGGTGCCAGTAGAAGAGGTCGATGATGAAGATTGGTACCGACACCTGAGTCCGCTCGGCGACAGCCGGAAACACAGGTTGAATACACCAGAAGGTTTAAAAGAAAAGCTGAGACCGACCGAGAACAGTTGGAAAGAGAGATCCGTGAAGATTCGGAAGAATTGCTTCAAACAAACATGGATTTTGATTGGTTTTGGGTTGGTAGTGGTGAACCTGTGTTGGTTGCGAGTTTAGGTACACTTGAAGGTCCAGCGTCTTTTGCTCCTGCAACATCTCCAGAAATGTATTCTGGTTCTCTTGATTCTGTTTGTTTCAATCGAGGCAATGAGCATGATTTTGTGAAGATGCGTCTTGGAGGTCAGGATGTCTTGGTTTGGAAACCGGACAGTATCATTGATGATCAGAGTTTGCATTAGCTTGATTTGGAACAAGGTTTCAAAGGTATGCAAGAGGAGGTTAGGAACTTGGAACACTGCAAGACTGGCCGCATCATCACCCAGTCAGAACTGGACGACATGAAGAAGGCTGTTCCAAACCTTCGTTTGATCCAGTCAAGGTGGGTTGCAGCTTACAAAAGCAGTGAGAGGGTTCGAACCAGGATTGTTGCGAAAGACTTCAATCGTGGCTCCTCAGCTAGATCCTTAGGATTTAGCAGTCCGACTCCTTCAATCGAGAGTGTTCATTTGGTACTTGCGATGGCAGCGACACGGAAGATGCTTTTGCGTGCATTGGACGTGAGTCATGCCTTCATGCATAGTCCATTGGGAACTGGTGTACATGTTGTCTTGAAGATGCCGTTGTCGATTAGCTTTCCATCAGGTGAGGCGACCTACTATTTGCTTGAAAAGGCATTGAACGGGTTACGTGATGCTTCACTGGCATGGTTGCAGCTTTTGACATTCACGGTTGAACATGTAGGCCTTTGGTCTGATTCGTTGGAACCATGTGTGTATGGTGGACAGATTGTGAAAGATGGTCATGAGATTGGGTTTTGTTTGTGTGTTGTGTATGTTGATGACATCTTGTTGTTGTCGACCACTAAGGAAGCCGAAGAACATGTGGTTGCAACTTTGTCGTCTGTAGTGCCTGTGAAGACAACTGGAGAGATCGGAGAAGAGGGAGGATCCCTGACCTTTATTGGTCGTGTCATCAAAAGAGAAAGAGATTCCTCTGAGATCACTCTGGGTGTCGATCCACATTATCTTGACTCTACGTTTCTGGATTATGGTGTTACTCGTGGGTCTGAGAATGTTCCTGACATTTCGGGACATCTGGAGAAGACACTCACGGATAGCAACTTTCAGAAACCTTTGTCAGATGAAGCATACTCACGCTTCAGAAAGGCGTTGGGAAAATTGCTTTGGTTGTCACAGGTGCGTCATGACTTGAAGACATGGATGTCTGTTCTTGGAACGCAGCAAGCGAAACCGATGCACGGAACTGAACAAGCATTGAAAGCAGTCTTGAGATTCTTGTATGTTGACATGCATGCATGCTTGTGTTTACCGAGCAGAGATGAGACCATCATGAGTCAGGTTGATGATACTCAACTGAGATCAGTCCATCTTCACTCTTTCAGTGACGCTTCACATGCGCCGTACCGTTTCAACAACCGCAAAGGTGTTAGCGGTGGAGCTGTTTTCTTTGAGAGGTCCTTGGTAAGGTCTCTGAGCCGACAACAACAAGCTTTGAGCTTGAGTTCATGTGAGGCAGAACTCTATGGTTTGCAATCAGTGTGTCAAGAAAGCGTTGCGTTTGGAAGACTGGTTCACCGTCTTCTGTTTGCACTTCATGAGATCGATGAGCCAGAAGAAGTTGTGATTTGGTTGGAGAGCGATTCAAGCTCTGCATTGCAACTTGTGAGGTCCATGGACGTGCCACGACGCTCACGACACATTGAAATAAGATTGCATTGGTTACGAGAGCAGATGAGAGAGGGTTTGTTGAAATTGAGACACAGGAGTGGTGTTGAAAATCCAGCAGATCTTTTCACTAAATGCTTGAGTGCCAAAGCTTTCTACAAACATCGCTATGCTCTTGGGATTGTGGTTCCAGATGGTTTGACAGCTGAGTTGGCAGAACTGCGTGAACTGAGTGTGTTGCAGCAAGTGTTGACTCAGGGTTCTTCAATTGCGATTGTGGAACTGTGTTGTTCGGAACATTCGAACTTGAGAAAGGTCTGTGAAGTTTCAAAGGTCCCATACATTGGTGTAGTTGCTAAGGTGCAGAGTTCTGGAACGTTGAGTCGTGTAACTGTTTGCATTCGACAGTGGAAGAATTCGTCATGTCCACCTTGGGTGCATATTCATGCATCGACTCCTTGTGGAAGTGGAAGTCCGCTTCGCAATTTCAATCCGGACTCAGTCACTGAAAAGGACCAGGAATGGGATGAGATCATCAACGCGATTGGTGGTTACTTCAAACATGCAGACTCATGTTCGTTTGAGCTCCCAGAACGAAATACCATTTGGTCCCGACCTGAGACAGTGAATCTTTTGCAGAGTTTTGACATGAGGCATGAGGCTTTGGTGAGGTTGTGCAAGACTGGATGCCAGAACAAGGATGGTATTCCGATTGGAAAGACATTGAAGTTTGTTTCCAATTCAGCCTGGTTTGCGCTAAATCTTCATTCCAAACTTTCTACATGCACATGTCAGACACATGCAGAACTCTATCAAATCAACTATACTGAAACAGCGTTTTACAACCGAAAGTTAGCAAGATACATTTTGATTGCGGTCAAACATGCTTCGAAGAAGAGTTGAGTTTGCGTTTGAAAGGGGGCCCTGTGACAGAGAGAGAGACAGAAGTTGGATCCATCGTTTCATTCGTTTCATTTCTGTTTGCACGTTGTTTTCAAACAAACGTTGCCAAAGACAAACAGGAGTTTTCACGATGTTTCATCTTGTGCAGAGTTTTGTTGCGCGATGCTGTAAGATGCAGTGTGTGTGTGCGCAGTGCAGAACAATCTGAAAGGCCACTGATCCTATCACACTTGTGATGGCGGTTCGACACTTCGTTTCACGTTCTAGGTTGATTGCTCCTAAGAGTTTAGCCACAGTCTAGTGCTTTTTCACTACCGGACGCGGTTTGGTTTGTAGCCATGGCCAAGTCTGGATGGACAGATGAGGATGAGAAAGCTTTGCTTGCTCTTCTTCAGAAGAAGTGGAACAGTGGAAATTCAGGGTCAGGCTATGCAGCCGGATCCAGTGTTTTGACTCCTTTGGAGAGTCAAGGAGCAATGACAGACGGAAGCAAGCGACTTCGTGAGGCTCTGGATGATGATGAATTCGATGTGATTTCTTCGGCAGCTGAACCTTTGAATGCACAGTTGCCTGTGATGCCTATCCCAATCTTTCCTGGGATTGCCGACAAGGTTCTTGATCAGCTTACTGCTGATTTGGTGCCTGAAGGCATGAGTTTTCGAGATTGGAGCAGAACGAAGTTTGCGTTTGGAAAGTTTGCCAATGAGGGCAAGACATACCGAGAGGTATATGTCGATGAAGAGATGGCCGGATATTGCAAATGGAGTATGAATCACCTGGGAAACAAGAGTACGAGTCCAATTGCGAAGGATTGGTATTCTTTTCTCTGCGCATGCAAGATTGTGGAGGACTCTGGAAAGGTTGGAAAGCCAAAGGGTTGCTTCACTGGAACTTCAGTGCAGAGGCAGTTGGGTGATTGAAAATATCTTCATTGGTGCAAAGGCAAAGAAAAGACTATGAGCTGGTTGTTCATTGGATGGTGGACGACGGGACAATTCGTACTATATGTATTGACCTGTCGAGCTTGGGCTATATGTGCTGAAGCTTGGATGAGTTACAGCTATACATGGAATGGAGTTCATCTCAAAAGGGGGTGTGAAAATTTGACATCTGTGGTGAGATGAATCCATTGGTCTTTTCTGCATTGGAAGAAGTGAATTTGATTTTCATCTTGATGATGAGCTCAACCGTGATGGTTGACATCGTATTTGCACGTTTCATGTTTTGCACGTTTTATTGGAGATGACGAAACTCAACAACGATATATTTTTCGTCTTCTTTGAGTACTTTGATTGCACGGAGAACATTGTGAGGATTTGAATATTTGTATAGTGACATGGAAAATCAAACCATTTTCCATATATTTTGCTTTAGTTTTGTCGACAGAATCATCGCAGAAGTGCACGAAGGAATCGTGAGAAGATCGTAGAATTCACTTTTGTGACTTCGGAAGAAGGAACTTTGTTTGACATTGATTGGAGAAGAGTAGTGTGTTTTGTCTCTCAATGATGATAGCGAGAGCAACGTTCTGAAAGGCATTCAGGACTGGAGTTGCTAACAGATCTGAGGGAGACATCATGAATCATGTTTTGGTGCTTGAAATGTTTCAACGTTTTTCAAACACTCAAACTTATTTAAACAAACAAACCATGTCTTGATGTAAAGACTTTTTGTGAAGACATGTGTTTTTGATCGCTTTTGTGAAAGTTAGCAGAAAGATGCTGACTGGCGACTCCGCATCGTTTTGTGTCAAGGCGTGACACACCAACAAGAACCATAGCGACATGAGCAGACATTTTCTTGTTTCTGTGCTTGTGTGTAAAAGTGGCTGGGCTCTGGGAGTGGTTGACTTGGTAGCGTGGACGGTTCTAGTGAGTTAAGGACGACGTCCTGGACGCTGACCCAAGGGTTTCGAAGGTTGCGTACCTTCCGCAGAGAAGCTCTCCCACTCATCTCAGCAGACCTAACCTCCGAATTATTGCACTGTTTATCCACGCTCCCAGACCCATGGCCCCTGGCTAAGATCACCATAGACATGGAGAAACCGAGCCAGTGGGTCTCAAAGTTGTGCAGACTTTACTTTGCTGACGAGTATGCCAAGCGAACAGTTGGATTGCCCTCGCGTAGGCATGTCCCGGACATCGTGGGTGCACTACGCCATCCTCCCCAAACTTGAAGCCAAAATGATTGAATTCTTAGCTGAATGGATGGTCACTCTTCTAATGCCAGCCTCGCACGTATTGGAAGTGAGGGCACCTCACCTTTCCTTTATGATGCTGAAGGAATGCTGGTTTAGGGAACTGTACCTAGGCCTTAAAGTCACAGCATCCTTCGACCGCGCTGAATCATACACCAGAGTGATCGACGGTCAGGTAAGATGTATCACGCGTGAAGTCAAGCCGCAAAATTTGCAGGTCATTTGGAACTTGGATGATCCCACCCGTCTACCATAGCCTGCGCAGAGAAAGCATTAAAACCGCAAGTTCTGCAAGTCCCATAGGAGTCCAGTCAGTCCGTCCCACCTGGTTTGAAGACACAAAAAGGAGCAACCCCAGCCTCTACATGTGCTGAAGTTAGTCATCGGAGAAGAGGTGTTACCAGCGAATGACCAACCCCAGTTCTTGTCGCTTGAGCTTTTGGCTGGCAGAGGCCTATTGGCACCTGACACATGGAAGTGCAAACGTGCTCGGGTCAGCCTCGGAGCAACTATTGATGTCCCCATGTTGGGTACAATCATAGAGCAAAATGGTGACAGACTCCTGGAGGACTCTCACATGCCTGTGGGATGGCCACTCCACATCGATGGCGCTGTCAGACAATGTTGTATTCACAGAGCTGCCAGCTTGTAAGAATTAGATGATATGCTCAAAGAATATGACATGAAAAGGGATTCAGTGGAAATCAACTATGACGCGCCTCAATGGTCCCATCATGCAGTGTGGAACCGAAAGTATATGGAACCAAAACAAGGATATACACTGGAGCAACTATGGGCTGACTCCGAGCCTGCCATAAGCAAGAAAACGACCACGTCATATGATGTGCAAGCAAATGACGTCCAACGTGCCGTAGCGGCCATTCAGCGCTTCTCATCCCCCATTCCTTCCGACAGCCCCTTCCTGCGAGCGTTAGGAACACCAGGTGGCCTGAAAGCCCCACCGCAGACTGACACCCTATCGCAAAGAGCTCTAGAGGAATGGGAACGCACTTTGTGTGAAAACAAGGCGGTGGCAATCCTCGCTGAGATACAAGCCGGCCGACCAACTATAATCCACAAAGATGGTGGCGAAATGCTCATTGCCATTGTCCTTGACAGGCCACTGGCGGAAGCGAAGGAGCTGGTTGATGACCCTGCGGCATTCACTCGCGAAATGACGCGGATCCTGAGTGACAAGCGAACCCACCCGCTCATCGCCCAAATGATGAAACCAGCGGAGAGCAGTGATCCCCCCCCCGCCACTGCTGCCGCCAGTGGTGCTAGTAGCAGTGGCGACCCTCGCACCACCTCACATGAGCAGTTCCAGTAAGCCACATGGGTGACGCAGAATATCCCTGTGTCCCATCCATGCATTCAGCCTGTAAGTTGACCTAGGTTGCGCGGCGTTGTCACCATGGGGTACTCATGGTTGATTACTGCCCGCTGCGACTGCCTTTGCCGTTAGCATGACGACGCCATTTGGGACGGGAGGCGGTGGGGGGCGGTTATAATAATCCTCTTCTGGCTTTTTTTAAGGTGTTTTTTGTGTTCGGGTTGATCTATCTTAAATATTGCATGGTAGTGTAGGGCGATGTCAAAGTACATCTAGCCATGGTGCCCGTCGCCGTTTGACCTTCGATCAACCAATCTTCGACCGGCCAATGATCTTTACCACACCACCACATGCCCGTTCTCGACCAAGGTGGCAATACTGTGAACACCAGGTGAATACCCTGAAGCCTCAGTCCACCTACAAACCTGTAGACAACTTTGTCTGTTGGAATGGAGCGACCGACTCCTATCAAAGACGCCGCTGTCTATCGCCTTGCACAGTCCATCACTCAAATGACCCTCTGCCAGGTCACTACCAGTGAAGTCGATGATGCCACCAAACTTCTAGAGAAGGCTCGACAGAAGCTTCAAGGAATCCAAAACATCCCATCCCAGAGGGTGAATGACCTTGAGGCAGCTATACGCCAACTCCGTCAAATTGGCTGTATCTTGGATAGCTGTACCATATCTGCCTGTTACGAAGTAACTCAGGCACAGAAAGCCTTACTACAGCTTCACCATACAGCCAAGGGAGCCAGCACCTCGTCGGAAGAACTCAATGGACAGATATCACCACACCGATGACGAGTACAATATGAAGACCAGTTGCAAGAGCACTAGCATAATGGCGCCTACCGGAACCAATTTGGATGCAGTATGATGATTGGAAAAGCAGATCTGAGCGGACTCTGAGTGTGCCCTGATTGCCGTAGCCTCGACGTCCTTTTCACCTTAGATCATGTTTCACTCTCATGTTTCACTGCGGTAGTTTTTTCTCACCACTTTGTTGTGACCCGGCGTCGTCGGTGTTTGCTTCAAAGTGCCAGGGTGAATCTCATGCCGTGAAGGCTGCTCTTTGTGATCTCGGGGATTCTGGCTGGGGGGATCCCTGGTTTCCGCATTGAGCTTTGTTGCTTTTTGCACCCTTCTAGTGGCCCATGGTGTTTTTGTGGCTTTTTCGTTGTTGTCTTGTAGTATGGGCCTGCGTCACATGACACATAAGTTGTCATCTGCATGCGCTGAGATGATACTAAGATATCACCTCTTGCCTCAACAGTTCTTTTTCACCCATAACTGGAACCTGTCACGTCATTGCTGTGTTGTTGTGTGTTTTTGTGTGTTTTTTGTTTGTGGTTTGCTTTTGCTTGTGCTTTGTGTTTTGTGTTGTTTTTGCTTTTGGTTCTCTGTGTTTCGGTTCTTGTTTTTCCAACGTGACAAGGTAATAGGACTATGTATCGGTCCTCTACCAGTTGACTTTTGCGGCCCTACAGCTTGGCCCCTGCGTGAATTAGTTAATTAATCTCACATGCAACATGATTGGAAACATGTTGAACGACCTGGCGGAAGCCATACGGCGTTGGACGGAAAAAAAACCTAGAACTGCCGCATGCAGTAGCTCCGGTAGCCGTAATGAATCCTACACCGGTCAGTCCGTGCAGTTTCAGTCAGCTACTAGAGCTAACGTGGGGTACCCACGGTTGGCATGATATCAGCCTCCTAAGACCGTGGTTCTGAAGTCCTGTCACCATGGGGTACCCATGGTTGACCACTATTTTCACCTTAGACCTTGTTTCACTCTCCTGTTTCACTGCGGTAGTTTTTCTCACCACTTTCGTTGCGACCCGGCTTTGTAAAGTGTCAGGGTGTTATGTTATGCTGAAGGCTGCTCTCTGTGATCTCGGGGATCCTGGCTGGGGGGATCCCTGGTTTCCGCATTGAGCTTTGTTGCTTCCTGCACCCTCTGAAGTGGCCCATTGTGATTTTGTGGTTGGTCCTGTTGTTGTTTTGTTTTATGGGCCTGCGTCACGGCACATAAGTTGTCATTTGCATGCGCCGAGATGATACTAAGCTAGTTATCTCTCACCGCCCTCTCATTTTGGTCGTTATTCAAGTGAACCACCCCAGGCACATTGCCTTTCAGCACTCATGGCAATGCACATGGATTACCCTTGCGAGTATGATGATTGGAAAAGCGCTTCTGAGCGGACTCTGAGTGTGCCCTGAGTGCCGTAGTCTTGCTGTCATTTTCACTTTAGACCATGTTTCACTCTTCAGTTTCACTGCGGTAGTTCTTCTCCACTTTCGTTGCGACCCGGCGTTGTCGGTGTTTGCTTCAAAGTGTCAGGGTGAAGGTCATGCCGTGAAGGCTGCTCTTTGTGATCTCGGGGATCCTGGCTGGGGGGATCCCTGGTTTCTGCATTGAGCTGTGTTGCTTCCCACACCCTCTGAATTGGCCCCTGGTGTTTTTGTGGCGTTCCTTGTGTTTTGTTTCTTGTTGAGGGCCAGCGTCATCATGGCACACAAGATGTCATTATGCATGCACCGAGATGATACTAAGCTATCACCTCTTGCTTTTATCGATTTTTCACCCATAAACTGGTACTTGTCACGTCACTGCTCATTGGTGTGTGTTGTTTTCGGTTGTTTGTTTCTGGTTTTGTGTGTTTGTGTTGTTTTTGTGTTTGGTGTTTTTTTTTGTTTGGTTTTTTGTTTCTTTGGTTTTTGGTGTTTTGTTTCGTTTCCTGGGTGAGCTTGACAGTGCATGGGCCTGCGTCTACATGGCACAAAAGATGTCATTTTGCATGCAACGAGATGATACTAAGCTATCACCTCCAATTGATCTTCTCACTCATAAACTGGAACTGTCACGTGACTGCTCTGTGTTTTGTGTTGTTTTGGTGTGGTTTGTGTTTTTTGGTTTGTTTTTGTGCTTTTTGTTTTCCTTTGTTTTTGTGGTGTCTTGCCTTGTTTCCTGGATGAGCATGACAGTGCATAGGACTATGTATTGGTCCTCCACCAGTTTACTTTTGCGGCCATTACAGCAACGGCCTGTGCGTGAATTAATTAATCAATTAATCCAAACTGCAACATGCTCTTAAACATGTTGAACGACCTGGCGGAAGCCACGAAGGCGTCGGACGGAAAAAAAAAGGGTGAGCGTGACAGTGCATAGGACTATGTATCGGTCCTCCACCAGTTTACTTTTGCGGCCACTACAGGAACGGCCTTTGCGAGACTTAATTAATCAATTAATTCCAACTGCAACATGCTCTTGAACATGTTGAACGACCTGGCGGAAGCCACGAAGGCGTCGGACGGAAAAAAATCATTGTTCTACCAACGAGAAGCAACTGCAAACGGAGCTCAAGAGAACTCCAGTCTCGCCATTTTTTCCGTCCGTGCCTTCTTGGCTTTTTGTTGTCTTTCTGGAAACCACGTAGTTCGCATATCTCACGCTTCTGTGTGGCAACTAATTCGTTGCTGCATGGTTTTGTATTTATTGCGACACAGTGGGTTTTTGCCACTGTGTCCTTGGCAAATCTCTTGTGGTTGTCGCGTTTACTTTGCTCTGTCTAAAACTCAAGGTCCTCGAGAACCAAGGCAATGAAATTCGACCAAAACGTTTGTTTTTCCTTTCGATTTGAGGCTTCATTGTCATTTTTAACATCTCTGGCACTCAACAAGCCTTCAGAATGCGATGTCCGGTGATATTTAACCCAACGCCAGATGGCTCCGCCAGGTCCCCCCTACCCCTTCAAGCCCTCCCTTAAGCCCCCTTCCACAAAGGGTACCTTACACCCTCAAGCCCCCCTTAAAATACCCCTTAACCCCCCTCAAGGTTGCGCTGTTTGAGGGTGAAGGGCCTAGGACCCATAAGCAGGTTCTCACACCCTCCGTGTGTCCCATGCCTTTAGATGTCCCTCTGAGATTCAATTTTGTGGTGTGGCAAAGTGTCCAAGAACAAACACAATTGAGACGTGTCGATGCTGCGCACTGTGTCAGACATGTGCTGTGCTACGCTGGCATCCGACTGTCAGATTCCTGAAGCAGATGGTTCACCTATAGGTTTGTAGGTGTAAAAAAAATAATCCGAGATTCTTCATGGTTTGGCGGTTCAGCCCCATTGCACGACACGACGGAAACTCAAGATGCCAAATGCAGTTTGTTCGAACATGGCCTTCGTTTCATTCCCCACCCATCATTGCACAGGTAGCGCTCCTGCCATGGTTACAAGCTCAGAGAGATGTTTGGTGCAGTTGTGAATCTCACACCGTTTCGCACCGTCAAGCATGGAATTGTGGCGTACCGTTCCTTTTCAAAGGGTTCCTGCCTGGGGGATGCTGGAGCCATTTGACTGTACGACACCAAAATCGGTTTTCTTCTGTGGCAACACTGCTCCTGCTGCCAAAGGCAGCTACAAGACAAAATGCCTGGCGCTTTCCAGGCGGGGGCAAAAGAAAGATTGGTGTGCGGGTTCGTTGTACCTGATTTACCCAGTTTGGAAAAGAAGAGGGTGATTGAGGGCGAAGGGAGTGGATTCCCTCCAGAAGCAAGACGTGACGGAAGAGAAGGGTTTGGAAAAGAAGAGGGGGATTGAGGGCGAAGGGAGTGGATTAAAAGAAGCGGGGGGTTGGGGGCCCCCCAGAAGCAAGACGTGACGGAAGAGAAGGGTTTGGAAAAGAAGAGGGGGATTGAGGGCGAAGGGAGTGGATTAAAAGAAGCGGGGGGGTTGGGGGGACGCAGCCTCTAGGAAGAGAATGGTTTGGGTCTAAATATTTGTAGATGGGTAGATAGCTACCTGGCTACATAGCTAGATAGCTCGATAGGCTTTTGTTTTTTCATTTCTTTTTTTGCGTTTCTTTTTGAAAGTTTGCCTTGTTTGGCTTGAAAATGTTTGTTAAATTCAGACTCTTTTCTTTTCATTTTCCATTGGTCTAGATACCTATAGATGGCTAGATACTACCTCGATAGATAGCTAGATAGGAGGATAGTTGATTTTTTTATTATAAATAAACAGCAAGCCTTTTTTAATGGCTGGAAAATGTTTGTTAAATTCAAATTCTTTTTTTTCATTTTCCCTTGGTCTAGATAGCTATAGATGGCTAGCTAGCTACCTCGCGAGATAGCTGGATAGCTAGATAATTAATTTAACACTGCAAGATCTAAGCTCTAAAATGAGCTCAGTGATTAAATAGCTACATAACGACATGGCTAGGAACCCGGGGTGGCAGGCCCAGTCAGCCTCCCCTTAACCTCCTCCAGCCCCCCCTTAAGCTCCCCCCCCTTAAGCCTTAAGCCCCTCACCCCATGAAGCCCTTACCTTAAAGCCCCCCCCCTTAAGGCCCCCCTTAAGACCCCCTTAACCCCCCCCCTAAGCCTTAAGCCTTCCCCCCTTAAGCCCCCCTTAAGCCCTCCCCTCTTAAGCACCACCTCTAAGCCCCCCCTAAGATTCCCCCCTTAAGCCCATTAAGCCTTCGCCCTTAAGCTTCGACCCTTCGATGGGGCGGGGGGAAGCCCATCCTCGGGACCCTTAAGAACACCATTAAGCCCCCCCTTAAGCCCCCCCTTGGACGAAGGGGTCGGGCCCGCCCTCTTATGGGTTCACTTGTATGTCATTGGACAAAACTCGTTAGAGCATCTGAGAAAATACCAACTCTGACAGTACGGTGTCTGCTTCCAAGTTTTTGATGGAAGAGAAGCTATGGTGCAAACAAATATGAAGGTGGAAAAAAGTGGAGCTCTTTTGGAAGGCGGCTCAAAAACAGTTTGGACACTGAGCTTGTCCTTTTTTTGATTATACGTTTATACAGCTGGATCGAGCCTCTGAGCTACATCGGGCGCACTCCGGAAAAAAAAAATGTTGCGATAGAATGCTATAAATATTTGCACCTTCACTCTAAAATATCTCTGTCTAAAAAATTTCCTGATTCCTTTTCCAAGGGCGTTTCTGAAGGATCTTCGAATTTGGATGAAATGGAATGCACATTCGGGCATGAATTTGCTCGTAAGGCATTTTATTGCAGAACCAGTTAAGCTTGAGGCCCAATGCACAAAGCTAGACCGCTGTAAAACTCTTGCACAGTATCACATAATGAAATGGAACCCCGATGTTAAAGAAAATACTAGATATTTAAAACGGGATAAAACCTTTATTCACATTGGCGGAAGAGTTTCGATTTCATGACTCCAGCAGAGTCCGTAAGAAAGCTGGAGATGCAAAATTTCGGTTTTACCACAGTTTTGTGCCTATTTTGATGTCCTTAGTTGCGGAGTCTTGCCAGAGTCGGGCGGAGTCGGTACACCTGCTGAAACTTCATTTACAATGGGGAAACAGTTTAAAAGGTTCCAGTTTTGTGACTCCAGACGACTCCGCAAGATGCGCAATATGATGGTATTAAATTGTTCGCTTTGTTTGATGCCCGTTCTTGGGGGTTGGAAAGGTATATAGAATTTGGACTCCCACACATGGATGTTTGTGTCATCTTTCCTGCCTTTTTTGGTTTCATTGTTTCTGGTGAACTTTTGAAGCAGCTGGGGGCGTTCCGAGCGTCATGACGCAACCAACAGGATTGCCACACGCTCCAACGTGTGGATTTGGCGCGCCCGTTTTTGGTCTTGCCAGCTATTGAAATAGAGATTGAAAACAGCCTCGAAATGGCTTTTAACTGGGAACATGCATTTCTGTCATGAGAAGAATTCATTTTGTGTCAATCATTTGCGGAAAGGATTGATGGAATCGAGTTTACCAGACTTGCACAGAGAAGTTTTTCAACGACCGTTGTATCAACACAGTCTAAGAGTCAATGTTGGAAAAGACTTTGGTCAGGTTCTCCTTGCACTTTGACTGTGCATGGGGCAGATGTGCTTTGAACACTTGTGGACAGTGTTTGAAGTCTGACACTTTGATTGGAAGGTATTTTTTAATCATCTTCACTTTGTGTAGAGTGTAGCAGCACACGCTGTACTACGAACACTTTGCATGAATGTGCTGAGGCTTTGATCACGTGATTTGTGACTTTGTTTGGCTTTCTCATGCAGTGCCTAATTCATGTGGACTTAAAGGGAACTTTCGTCCAAGGGGGCGTGCGAAACTTTATAGGCACTTTTCCCCCGATCTACATTGATGAGACTTCTGCCAAATATGTGGCTCAAGGCTCAAGATCTGGCTCAAGATGCCTGGTGCAAAAAGGAACTCTGAGTCTTACTTAGGTTGGGCCTGGAGTTATATAGGTTGTTAGTAATTTGGTGCTGTGGGAATTTCGCATGGTTGGTTGGTTGGTTGGTTGGTTGGTTGGTTGGTTGGTGGGTGGGGATTGGGGGTTGGGGTTGGGGTTTTGTTTGGGGTTGGGGTTGGGGTTTTGTTTGGGGTTGGGGTTGGGGTTGGGGTGGGCGGGGGTTCGCTTAGGGCCTAAATTTTGGTTCGCTTAGGGCGTGAATTTGGTCTCGCCCCGGGCGTAAATTTGGTCTCGCTTAGGGCGTAAAGTTGTTCCATAGGCACCGTGTCAGGCGCAGGGCAAGAGCGAGCAAGTAATACCGGGTGCCAAAGGGCAACTCAGCATATAGTGTCTCGTTCACCATGCTGTGATGCCTTAACGTTTTGTTCTGGCGTATCTAAAAGTAACTGTGCTCCTCGTGTCTCGTTGAGTTCATTGTCTGATTCGTTGACTTGAAATACGGCGCATCTAAATGCAACTCAGCTGGGTGTGCTTCGGTGTGCAACAACATACAAAAACCTAAAGGTGTCGTGGCCCTTCTTACATTAAGTGCAACAACATATAAACCCTAAAGGTGCCGTGGCCCTTCTTACATTAAGTGCAACAACATATAAACCCTAAAGGTGTCGTGGCTCTTCTTACATTAAGTGCAACAACATATAAACCCTAAAGGTGCCGTGGCTATTTTTACATTAAGTGCAACAACATATAATCCCTAAAGGTGTCATGGGCCTTCTT
>CAMXCT020002936.1:22500-81596 GCA_947184155.2 Cladocopium goreaui
TTCTTCTTGGCGATCACTTTGAGGTCAACCGTGCCAACGATCATGCCAATGTCCTTGCATTGGTGAAAAGGAAGTGATGTGATTTGTGGCCGCCGGGCTCACAGGCATCCAGATTGATCTTTTTAGTTTAGGAATTTGAGGCGGTGATCATTCTGATGATGACGCTGGTGCTGGTGATGGTGGTGATGATAGCGATGGAGATGTTGATGGTGATGTTTTTTTTGGCTGACCATCATATGATGAATTAAAATGGCGGTCGCAATATTTATAGTGACAATGGGTTCGGTAGAACCTATTATGTTCGAAAGGGTTTGCGATGAAAAAACATGTGTTTATGAGTATGTTGTTTTTAGTGTATGCTGTATATGCCCTTGAGGACAAAAAACACCATGCAAACATTTGATATGCAGGTTCGTTCGCTTGCATGGGTGGGTTGTTTGGACACGTTCGGCACCACATACAATAGAAAGGCCCATCTCACCTGCATTACCCTTGCGCGTGGGTCTCCGTGTCTGTTTCCTGCTTTGGCGACCGCCATTTTTTGTTGTTGCAAATTCAAAGTCCACTCCACTTCAAACCCGTCAAAACCCCAAATTCCATTGCTGTGGCAATTTTTTTTGGGACAACATGTTTCGTACGCGGTGAGGGCTAGATGATGGACTATTCAGGACTGAAATGATTGAACTGAATGAGCATTGATCATAGTTTCAACATGCACGGGCGGAAAGAGCACATTGAAACTCTGCATGGAAAACATGACCTATATACATGTAGATATGAATTTCGAGTGATATGTACGATTGGCTGAGTAAATTATGTCACCAACAAAGAACAGACAATTGTGGCTGCGGATGTGTAGTTCCATGCCGCGGGTTTGTATATTCTTGGATTTTGCGTGCCGAAACGTTAAGGTTTGTGAGGCGCGATGCATGATGATTTCGTCCCATCCCCACCGTCATCGTTTGCCCTCTGAACAATGTGTAGGCAACGGTTAACGGTTAACGATTGGTTTGAACGTTTTTCAATGCGTCAATAAATTTGAAATTTCGCCCAAACAAACATGAAATCATGCTGGCAAATGCGTTTTTTTTTTTCGCGTCGTACCAACCGTGGCACACTTCCACAAAAAAAAATGTTGTTTGTTTTTTGAAAATGAAAACATTTTTGCGTGCCACCATTCTTCCGAAATATCATGAAAACGTGTTCACACCAATCATGAAAAACTTTGTTGCGCAATTGGATTAATCCGGCTGGATTGAAATTATTCACATGAATTTGGCATGCATGAATTGAGGTCAATACGATGAAGTGAAACAAAAACCATGCGTGGCCGTATGCCAGATGAAACAAAAAAAAACAATGGAATAAAATGAAAGGACCAAAAAAATTGCAAGGTTCAATGCATAGAACGAAATTGGGTTGAACAATTGACATACATTGAAAGCACCGAAAATGACGGTAAATTTGGCAAATGTTTTGTTTTGCAAATCGTCACCAGGTCAAACCTCACATTTTAATCTAAACATATTTTCTTCAAAAATCGAGGGTCTCCAAAAATCGAGGGAATTGTGAACAAATCCAACATGTTGCACAACGTGTTTCTGCTTAGCGGCCCAAAACACAGACTTGCAAAATCAACCCAACTGCAGCTAGACCATGCGGAACCCAACGCAGAATTCCTAGCCGTCTTCAGTGTCGAGGGTGCAAAGTAAACTATATATTATTTCGCCGCTTTGAAGGACCCAGCCTTGGATCCGTTTCAGGTACTTGACCGCATTGCGGAGTTTCCCCTAATCCGATTTTCTCACGCGAAAAAAATTGTTGCAATTGGTGATCGTGATGGCAACGCAGCTGTCCCAAACATGGTTAACTTGCGAAATCTTTGCTACAACGTTTTTCCCGAACACACAATAATTACGCAACATGATGTGAACATAATAAATAATTTGTGATTTGTGGCCCGTCCCAGTTGCAGCAATGTAAACTCGCCCTGGTTTCCCTCGCCATGCTCGCATAACGTCATGCTGCTGTAAGCACAGGTAAGTGGGTCAAAAAAACGCTGCAACACCGCCAGCAATAACAATAGTTGTGGTGTTTGTCGCCGAACATCGGGTGACCACACGCAAAACACACCATTGACGAAATGAATTTGTTTTAAATAGATGCTTGGGAAAAATGATGTGATCGGGGTTTCCAACACGCAGCGCTTTCAGCAATGCATACACGAAAATTTTCGATTTAGGCAACGTATTGTGCATTTCGGCCGAAATTAAAGTAAATGCGCAGCGTTGTCGGCTTCCCTGTGCGTTTCCACCAGTGGCATGGAGTCCATTGGACTTGACAATTATTAACACGTATGTTGCAATTACCCACAAATTTGGTGATGGTTTGGAGGGAGTACTTGCTATGTTTGATGGTGTAGGATGGTGGCCCTGTGGACCACGCGGTATTTGAAAACGTCTGAAACGATGATGTAATGACTGGAGGGTGCCAGTCCCCTAGACACTGAATGGGCAAATACTTGTCATGAACCCACTTGAGTACTGAACCTGGATTGTCTGGATCCCAGTAGTGAAAGGTTTCTGAAAGCTTCCCGTGAGGAGTGTGCCAGCACCTTGGCAAACCAGCTTCCCATCAAATGTTATCCCTAAAAGGTTTCTGAAGGATTCGATGGATGGTTTGCACAGAATCCAAATCTGGCCTGTATCGCCAGACTTTTGAGCACCGAACGGCTGTGGGCCAATACATCTCCAAGATTCAAGTTCCAACTATATCTCCCGAATTGCAAGATATTTCAGCCTCAACAATATTGGTATATTTTCACATCCGCTTTCACTTTGGGGCTGTGTGCCCTGAGGCTGGCCATTTAAGGCACAGGGTGTTTTAGGCGAGACAAAACATTGGGAACCGAAATCTTGATTCACGAATTGCGGCAAGCTGCGCAAGCCGGTCAGCCGACAAAAAATTCAATTGTTTGTCCCACATATCGAAAGGCGTTCTTTCCTTTGTTCACGGCACAATCCATGTTACAGCTAACTTCACCCAGCAACTTTTGCGAAACAGAACAATGCATTCTCCAAATTTTTAAAATTGTTCACACATGTTTGCGACCAAAATTTGACACATTAACTCTTTTTGGGCATCAATTTGATACACACCGCTCACCGTGGCAAGGGCCGCCCAAAACAGAATTAACCAATATAGATTCGAAACCCAACGGTGAAAGTGGCAGGTTGGCAGGCAGAGAATTTAGAAAACATTCTGCAACTTCATGATGGTCACGCTTTCCATGCCCATGTATCCTGAAGACGCACGGCGATATGAATGAAAAAATGCAAGATCTGTTGTCGCACGCGTTCATTCATGTCAAGACCAGCAGGCGCTCTGTGGCGCTCCCACATGCGAACCAAATAACGTCCGGCAAATCGTATCTACGTTCTTACAATTTTTGCGCGCAGCGGCACAAAAAGATAATTGCACCCACAACTGAATCAAAATAATGAAGCCTGAAGGTTAAAAAACAATGTTTGTCGCGCAAAATTGTTTGTGTGTAACACCACCTTTGAAGCAGTTTGCACTTGATGTTCGACATCTTTAATGCAGTTAACAACATGTTCCCAGCCATTTGTGCGTATGACTCCGGCCAATGACTTCTAAAATAATCTTTTGGGTGGGCGGAATTGGGCCAAAAGCTACGCTTGTGTTGTCAACACTGTTTTCGACCAGTACAAAAGCAGATCAACTTCGGTCAAACAAACCGTCAAAGATTTTCTGTTTCCGTCCCAGCACAAAAAAAAATTGTGGATGTCATCATCAAAACGTAATCCAGCAAAACAATGTGCCCATCTACGAAATCGAAACTACAGCTAAGGTGGCTCGCAGACGTCCTGCTGACATCTACTTGCCATGCTTGGATGGGACTCCGACTGCACTTGACTTTGCCGTCACAGGCCTTCAGCGGCCGGAGTCTTTGCCCCAAGCAGCACAAGTACCTGTCAGCGCGGCGGCTGCTTATGCCCAAGTGAAGTGCAACCACCAGCACACGGCCCAACTTTGTGCCGACCAAGGAGTTCGATTCCTTCCGTTGGTATCAGAATCCACGGGTGCATGGGACACCGCCGCCAGCCGCACACTTCGGGTCATCGCCTCGGCAGTTGCGGCCCGTGAAGGTCAGGTGGGCTCCTCGGTGTACACCGTCATGCTCCAAGAGTGCAGCGTCCTCCTGCGCAGCTTCCGGGCTCGTGCGGCCCTGCGCCGCCGTTCGGAACTCGTGACCTTCTCTCAGCACCCTGTGCGGGCATCGGCCGTGTTGCTGGAATCCGTCCCAGACGTCACGTGAGAGCCGGGCTAGCTGCTTCATAGTTTTTCCTTTGTACCATCCTCTGGCCCAGTTTTCCTTCATTTTGGCCGTGTCGATGGTTTTTCCTTTTCTGCACGTGCGGGTTACTCTCGCCATTGCTGACTGTGACCATCTTTCCTGTACAATTCATTTATTTGATGTTGACGGTCAATCTCTTTCTTTTTCCATGTTGCTGACTGGCAGCGGTTCTTCCTGCCACCCTGGCAGCCTGCCGGCGCACAGCGTGTGAGTCAAGCCTGTGGGTCTAGATCCTTAGGATCCTTAGGCATGGCCCGCATGGCCTTTCTTAGGCCGCGAAGGAAGGTGGTCTTCTGATGGCTACTCGTTAGGCGAGTAGCTAGTAGCAGCTTCCGACCAAACTACAGCCTGCTACCAAACGATGCCATTTGCCCACAGTTTTTTGCAGCGCCAAACAAAAAGAAGGGAACTTAGCTTAGCACGGAAATCATGTTAGCACACGGGGGCCAATCAGCCAACAACGTTTTGGCCACAAAACCTCTCGCAGTTACCATATGTTACTCCATTTTTTCGTGCTTTCGAAGCTCATGCTGCTCGGGTTTGTTCCAACACATGGTAAACCCCGAGCGAGGATGAGGTAAGCGCATACATTCTGAAACAAATGAACAGTTGTTTTTATTCAATCCTCATTTTTCCTTCGTATCGTCATGCGTTTCGGAGACGGATGGGCATGGTGAGGATGATTATTAGCAAAAGGATGACAACCAAAAGGTGGAAAACAAACGAAAACATACGAAAACATTTATTTCGCTTTACGCATCACATTTTTGTTGCAAATGCTGTTGACGAATGGTTTGTGGCAGCATTCAGTGTGTCATGTGCAAATATTAGCTCGTTAACAAACAAATCATGACAACAAGGTTGAAGGTTATCATTCGCATCGTGCGCCGAAACAGGTTTCACAGCGTCATCAAGGACCGCAGAAACCCTCTGTGAATGACTTGCCTGGATAAAGCTGCAAACCGGATGAAAATCAATTGTAGTTTTCGCTTGTCTAGCTCGGCAACATGCGGATAACCGTCCGTGTCCAAGAACCTGGCACGCGACCTATCTATAACCTAGCTTATTTCAAGAGCAATGACAACAATGTTTTTTATTGGGTTGATGACGTAGGGTGTGGAGGGATCTTGCTAAGGCGTTAGACAAGTACGGGACGGCTGGTACGGCTTTTGGTGAGGGTACGGGTACGGTACGGGTATGGTACACGGACGGTATGGGTACGGTACGGGTACGTATACGGGTACGGTACGGCTAAGGTACGGGGATGGTGCGGGTACGGAAAACCGTGCCATGTACCGTACCGACCGTGCCCGTACCATGTACCCACAGAAATAGGAGCAGATCTGCTACTATTTTTGCCGCTATTTGGGTACATGGTACGGGTAAGGTCGGTACGGTACATGGGTACGGTACATGGGTACGGTTTTCGTACCCATGTACCGTACCCATGTGCCGTATACCCACCGTACCCATGTATCGTGCCTGCACCGTACCTGTACCGTACCCGCACCTGTACCCGCACCCAAACCCGTACCAACCGTCCCGTACCTGTCATTTGGCGTAACACTAGTCATACAACGAAGAACTCTAAAATCACGGGGCGTGGTGTATTTGTCTGGTTTTTTGTTACGTTTTAATGGCCCCATGGCATGCCACAATTCTTGCAACGTCCAATGGGTGATTGAAACCCACTCCGGTGTGAACACTGCATCGCGGTATGCCAATACAATATTAAATTTGATACCAGGGATTTCCAAGATTCAAGTTCTACTTTTAGCTGTTGGATGCCAGGCGGAAGGAAAATTGCTTATGCGATATCCATGTTTAGACCCCCCTGTAAAATCGAGGGGGTCATCCCTCGGACAAAGGCGGATTCAGAAACTACGCCGGATTCATAAACTCGGGATTCAGAAACTGGTCGTCGGATTCAGAAAATAAACGTGGTATTCCGAAACTATTTCGTAGTATTCAAAAACTATTGCGTCGGATTCGGAAATTACCCGTGGTATTCAAAAACTATTGGTAGTATTCAGAAACCATTTCGTCGGATTCAGAAAATATACGTGGTGTTCAAAAACAATTTCGTAGTATTCAGAAACTATTTCGTCGGATTCAGACCCAACCCGTGGTATTCAGAAACTATTCGTAGTATTCGGGAACTATTTTCGTCGGATTCAGAAACTGCTCGTGTTGAATAGGACCTTACCTTGAACCTATCTTCATGATGGATCAAAACTGCCACCCCCTCTAGCCAATACGGTGCATAGGATCCTAACTTGAACTTATCTCTATGAGGGACCAAAATCCAGTTTCCAAGTATATCAGTTTCCAAATACCAATCTCAGTTTCCGAATGCCCATTCCCAGTTTCCGAATAGCACTCCCAGTTTCCGAATACCACTTTACAGTTTCCGAACACCGCTTCCAGTTTCCGAATACCAGTTTCCGAATACCACTTCCCAGTTTCCGAATACCACTGTCCAGTTTCCGCATACCATTGTCCAGTCTCCGAATACCAGTTTCCGAATACCACCTCCAGTTCCCGAATGCCACTCGCCAGTTTCCGAATACCACCGTGACCGTCATCCCTCCCTTCTACCAAAATGCTTATAATATTTTAAGTGGTTCGCCCGTGAATTTATAGCAAACCAAAGGGGTTAGTGCAAAATGTTGTTTTTTTGGGTGGCTTTAGTGCCTGTCATTTTACACATACCATTTGTTAGTGTTTGATGATATTTGGCGATCAAATTTGGAGTGGTTCTTGTCATTTTTCGCGATTTTAAAAATTGTCCAAGCAATTTGATCATTACACATGCTACTTGCGTTTATCTTACTCTATTTTAAGCCGTGTTGCAAATGACTGCAAAACAAAGGGGGGCCTGAGAACCCAAAAGCAAAACGACAGCAAACAAATTTGAGTAATACTGATAATTGGTTTATTTCTTTTTCGCCTCTTGCCAGCTTCTTTTTAGAAGATGAACGTTATGGACGCATTCACTGAAAATGTCATTTTTCCCCACCTGCCAGGTGAGGGTTGTTAGATTTCATCAGAGTTGTTCTCCTCGGCTAGCTCTCCTCCAGTTTCTCCTCGATCATGTCTGCATCAACTTCCACCTCAACTTCCGCCTTGCCAACTCTTCGCCAAGCTCTTTGCCAACTTCCCAGCTCAGTGTGCACCGCTGGACCTCAACCTGGGACCTTCCCAGCTCAATGTGCACCGCTGGACCTCAACCTGGGACCTTCCCAGCTCAGTGTGCACCGCTGGACCTCAACCTGGGACCTTCCCAGCGCAGTGTGCACTGCTGGACCCCAACGGCCAGATAGAATACCAGAAGATATGCCAGATAGAGTGTTAGAAGATATGTCAGATAGAATGCTAGAAGGTATGCCAGAACATATTGCAGAAGATATGCCAGGTAGAATGCCAGAAGATATGCCAGATAGAATGCCAGAAGGTATGCTAGAAAAAATGCCAGAAGATATGTCAGATAGAATGCCAGAAGATTTGCCAGTAACAAAACGTATAAATGTCATGGTGGGGACAACTCGAAGTAAAGTAATTTCAGCTCTGCGCGGAAACATTGAGTGACAG
Organism: Cladocopium goreaui; assembly: GCA_947184155.2. Taxonomy (NCBI): domain Eukaryota; class Dinophyceae; order Suessiales; family Symbiodiniaceae; genus Cladocopium; species Cladocopium goreaui. The sequence continues at coordinate 30,470 of CAMXCT020002936.1, forward strand.
TGTGCAATAGCCAAGCAAGCTGATTTCCAAATCAACCTCTCCTTTCCTTTCCCTTCCTTCCCTTCCTTTCCCGTCCTTTCCCTTCCTTTCCCTTCCTTTTCCGTCCTTTCCCTTCCTTTCCCTTTCTTTCCCTTTCTTTCCCTTCCTTTCCCTTTCTTTCCTTTCCTTTCCCGTCCTTTCCATTCCTTTCCCTTCCTTTCCCTTCCTGTCCCTTCCGTTCCCTTCCTTTCCCTTTCTTTCCCCGAATGCGTAGCAAGGGTTCCCGTTGCCCAACCGTCCGCAACCACTCGCAACCGTCCGCGCGATTGCTATATGGCCGTGCCTCTGGTAAGTTCTCCAGAAGGGGTAATTTTTACGTTTCGCGTGCAGGCGTGGCACTTCGTGACATTCAGACGTGTTTTGTAACGTGGCGAAAGTCATTTTGTGTGGCAGGCGCAATACTTTTGCGACGTTTTCAGAAGATGCGTTGCAGTTTTCGTGGCAGGCGCAGCACTTTGGACGTGTCCATCGTCATTTTGCGTGGCAGGCGCAGCACTTTAGACGCGTCGTGTTGCGTGTTTTTTTTACGAACCGCATTGGCAGGGCAGCGTCAAGTGGAGACAAGGTGCAGATTCCGTGGCCGACGTGGCATTTTGTGAGATGTGCTGAAAATTGACGGAAGCCTCCCACGAAACATCGATTTTGAGGTAGCAAATGTAAAGGCTCGTACGAAAACTCGTAGGAAAACGTCAATTTTGAAGCTACAAAGTGTGAAAATTGGAGGAAGTCTCGCACGAAAGGCTCGTTTTGATGCTCCCACATCTCTCGTCTCAAGTCTCTGGTTTTCCTGCGGCGTCGCCGTGTCTATGGGGGAAGCTGCAAAATCTCTCCTTTTCGAAGGTTTCCAAGCAGGTTGTCATGTCGTTTTGCGTGGCAGGGGTGGCACTTTACACTCTACACTCCGCACTCTACACTCCACACTGCGCACCCTACACTCCACCACACTCTACACTTTGCACACTCCTCACTCCACACTTTACACTCTACACGCCACACTCCAAACTCGACACTTTCCACTCCACACTCTACACTCCACACTTTACACTCCACACTTCTCACTCCACAATTTACACTTTACACTCCTCACTCCACACTCTACACTTTACACTTTGCACTTTCCACTCCCCCTTCACACTCTACACTTTACATTCTGCACTCCACAATTTACACTTTGGACTCCACACTTTAAACTTTGCACTCCACACTTTACACTCCTACACGCTCCACACTCTACACCCCACACTTTGCACTCCACACTCCACAAACTACACTTTCCACTCCACACTCCACACTCTACGCTCCACACTCCTCACTCCACAATTTAAACTTTACACTCCTCACTCCACACTCTACACTTTACACTTTGCACTTTGCACTCCTCACTCCACACTTTACACTCCACACTCCGCACTCTACACTTTACGCTGTACACTTTACACTCTACACTCCACACTTTACATTTTTGACTCCTCACTCCACACTTTACACTCCACACTCCACACTTTACACTCCACACTCCACACTCTACACTTTACACTCTACACTTTACACTCTACACTCCACACTCCACACTTTACACTCCACGCTTTACTCTCCACGCTCTACACTCCACACTTCACACTCCACACTTTACACTCCACACTTTACACTCCACACTTTACACTCCACACTTTTACGCTCCACACTCCACAGTCTACACTTTACACTCCACACTCTACACTCCACACTCCACACTTTACCCACTGCACACTCCACACTTTACACTCCACACTCCACACTTTACACTCCACACTTCCCACTTTACACTCCACACTCTACACTTTACACTCCGCACTCCACACTTTACACTCCACACTCCGCACTCTACACTTTACACTCTACACTCCACACTCTACACTGTCCACTCCGCACTGCAGACTGGTAACAGGGGAAATATGTATATACAAGACTGTTCAAATAAATTCAAATAAACTATTGCAGAAAATTGTTCTGAGTGACTGCATATCCATTAACATACGTGTGAGCATTCGGGTTCGTGGGCTGCATCTTGTTCTTCTCCCCACCCATTTCCAGCCACTCCCTTGCACCCACGCCGTCCGCAGCCGTCCGCGCAATTCTCCGAACCCATTTCCCATCCGCAGCCGTCCACGCAGCCAAGCTCGCTCATCCCCAGCGGCTTCTTCTCCCCACCCATTTCCAGCCACTCCCTTGCACCCACGCCGTCCGCAGCCGTCCGCGCAATTCTCCGCATCCATTTCCCGTCCACAGCCGTCCGCGCAGCCAAGCTCGCTCATCCCCAGCGGCTTCTTCTCCCGAACCATTTCCAGCCACTCCCTTGCACCCACGCCGTCCGCAGCCCTCCGCGCAATTCTCCGCACCCATTTGCCGTCCGCAGCCGTCCGCGCAGCCAAGCTCGCTGATCTCCAGCGGCTTCTTCTCCCCACCCATTTCCAGCCACTCCCTGGCAGCAGCCGTCCGCGCAATTCTCCTCACCCATTTGCCGTCCGCAGCCGTCCGCGCAGCCAAGCTCGCTCATCACCAGCGCGATCCCCACCCATTTCCAGCCGCTCCCTTGCACCCACGCCGTCCGCAGCCGTCCGCGCAGTTCTCCGCACCCATTTCCCTTTCGCAACCGTCCGCGCAGCCAAGCTCGCTGATCTCCAGCGGCTTCTTCTCCCACCCATTTCCAGCCACTCCCTTGCACCCACGCCGTCCCACGCCGTCCGCAGCCGTCCGCGCAATTCTCGCACCCAGCCGTCCGCGCAGCCAAGCTCGCTGATCTCCAGCGGCTTCCACTCCCCCCACCCATTTCCAGCCAATCCGTTGCACCCACGCTGTCCTAAGCCGTCCGCGCAGTTCTCCGCACCCATTTCCCGTCCGCAGCCGTCCGCGCAGCCAAGCTCGCTCATCCCCAGCGGCTTCGTCTCCCCACCCATTTCCAGCCACTCCGTTGCACCCACGCCGTCCGCAGCCGTCCGCGCAGTTCTCCGCACCCATTTGCCGTCCGCAGCCGTCCGCGCAGCCAAGGTCGCTCATCACCAGCGGCTTCTTCTTCTTACCCATTTCCACTCCTTTGCACCCACGCCGTCCGCAGCCGTCCGCGTATAGTTTTTCGCACCCATTTTCCGTCCGCAGCCGTCCGCGCAGCCAAGCTCGCTCATCACCAGCGGCTTCTTCTCCCCACCCCTTTCCAGCCACTCCCTTGCACCCACGCCATCCGCAGCCGTCCCCGCAATTTTCCCCACCCATTTGCCGTCCGCAGCCGTCCGCGCAGCCAAGCTCGCTGATCTCCAGCGGCTTCTTCTCCCCACCCATTTCCAGCCACTCCCTGGCACCCACGCCGTCCGCAACCGTCCGCGCAATTCTCCCCACCCATTTGCCGTCCGCAGCCGTCCGCGCAGCCAAGCTCGCTCATCACCAGCGGCTTCTTCTCTCCACCCATTTCCGGCCACTCCGTTGCACCCACGCCGTCCGCAGCGTCCGCGCAGTTCTCCGCACTCATTTCCCGTCCGCAGCCGTCCGCGCAGCCAAGCTCGCTCATCACCATTCTTCTCCCCAACCATTTCCAGCCACTCCCTTGCACTCACGCCGTCCGCAGCTGTCCGCGCAATTCTCCGCACCCATTTGCTGTCCGCAGCCGTCCGCACAGCCAAGCTCGTCGCTGATCTCCAGCGGCTTCTTCTCCCAACCCATTTCCAACCACTCCCTTGCACCCACGCCGTCCGCAGCCGTCCGCGCAGCCAAGCTCGCTCATCACCAGCGGCTTCTTCTCCCCGACCATTTCCAGCCACCCTTGCACCCACGCCGTCCGCAGCCGTCCGCGCAGCCAAACTCGCTGATGTCCAGCGGCTTCTTTTCCCACTCCTTCCTTTCCCTTCCTTTCCCTTCCTTTCCCTTCCTTTCCCTTCCTTTCCCTTCCTTTCCCTTCCTTTCCCTTCCTTTTTCCTTCCTTTCCCATCCTTTCCCTTCCTTTCCCTTTCCCATCCTTTCCCTTCCTTCCCCTTCCTTTCCCTTCCTTTCCCTTCCTTTCCCTTCCTTTTCTTTCCTTTCCCTTCCTTTCCCTTGCGCCCACGCCGTCCGCACACCACCGTTCAAACCAGCTCGCTCCCCCACGCGGTTAAACAACTAAACGAGAACCCAAGCATCGAAGATGCTTTTGGGAAAAAGCAGCTTCTTCCACAACTAAACTGACAAGACAAATCAAAACATCACTGGCTCCTTCTTCTTCCCTATCCGTTTCGCCATGGCACGTGGCATTCTGCTAAACCCACGCTGCTTCAGCCACAACAGCACGCCCAATTTTTACATTCGACCCGTTGTTCCCGACCCAAACAAAAACGAAAACAGGGAAAAGAAAGAAGGCAAAGACGTTGCAAACATCGAAACACGGAGAACCCAAAAACGTTTCTTTCCCATGAGTGTCCTATTGCCGAGCGTTTCGCATCCATGTCACAAGTCTTATTACAAGCGATTTGCACGATTTCCTCTCCGTCCAGCATGCTGTCTCGCTCCGTCCCAGCGAAGCTCTCCCCAAGCTATTTCCACGGTTTTGTTATGTCCAGCATGCTGTCTCGCCCCCTCCCAGCGAAGCTCTCCGCAAACATTTCCGACCCATTTCCCGTCCGCAGCCGTCCGCGCAGCCAAGCTCGCTCATCACCAGCGGCTTCTTCTCCCCACCCATTTCCAGCCACTCCGTTGCACCCACGCCGAACGCAGCCATCCGCGCAGTTCTCCGCACCCATTTGCCATCCGCAGCCGTCCGCGCAGCCAAGGTCGCTCATCACCAGCGGCTTCTTCTCCCCACCCATTTCTGCAGCCACCCCTTGCACCCACGCCGTCCGCAGCCGTCCGCGCAGTTCTCCGGAGTCATTTGGCTGTGGGTCAAAATATAAAGCCCCGATCCATACCCTGAACCCACAGGACGATCCATACCCCCGATCCATACCAAAACGCAGGTGATCCAGACCGTTCCATACGTCTGGATCACCGCGGGCCGATCCATACCCGAATTTTGACGCAACCCCATTTGCCGTCCGCAGCCGTCCGCGCAGCCAAGGTCGCTCATCACCAGCGGCTTCTTCTCTCCACCCATTTCCAGCCACCCCCTTGCACCCACGCCGTCCGCAGCCGTCCGCGCAGTTCTCCGGACCCATTTGCCGTCCGCAGCCGTCCGCGCAGCCAAGGTCGCTCATCACCAGCGGCTTCTTCCCCTTTCCTTCCTTTCCCATCCTTTTCCTTCCTTTCCCTTCCTGTCCCTTCCTTTCCCTTCCTGTCCCTTCCTTTCCCATCCTTTCCCTTCCTTTCCCTTCTCCCCACCCATTTCCAGCCACTCCGTTGCACCCACGCCGTCCGCAGCCATCCGCGCAGTTCTCCGCACCCATCCACGCAGTTCTCCGCACCCATTTGCCGTCCGCAGCCGTCCGCGCAGCCAAGCTCGCTGATCTCCAGCGGCTTCTTCTCCCCACCCATTTCCAGCCACTCCTTGGCACCCACGCCGTCCGCAGCCGTCCGCGCTATTCTCCCCACCCATTTGCCGTCCGCAGCCGTCCGCGCAGCCAAGGTCGCTCATCACCAGCGGCTTCTTATACCCATTTCCAGCCACTCCGTTGCACCCACGCCGTCCGCATTCGTCCACGCAGTTCTCCGCACCCATTCCCCGTCCGCAGCCGTCCGCGCAGCCAAGGTCGCTCATCACCAGCGGCTTCTTCTCTCCACCCATTTCCAGCCAACCCCCTTGCACCCACACCGTCCGCAGCCGTCCGCGCAGTTCTCCGCACCCATTTGCCGTCCGCAGCCGTCCGCGCAGCCAAGGTCGCTCATCACCAGCGGCTTCTTCTCCCCACCCATTTCCAGCCACTCCGTTGCACCCACCCCGTCCGCAGCTTCTCCGCACCCATTTGCCGTCCGCAGCCGTCCGCGCAGCCAAGGTCGCTCATCACCAGCGGCTTCTTCTCTCCACCCATTTCTAGCCACCCCCTTGCACCCACGCCGTCCGCAGCCGTCCGCGCAGTTCTCCGCACCCATTTGCCGTCCGCAGCCGTCCGCGCAGCCAAGGTCGCTCATCACCAGCGGCTTCTTCTCCCCACCCATTTCCAGCCACTCCGTTGCACCCACGCCATCCTGTCGCTACGCGACAGCCAGCAACTAACAAAAAAGCAGCTTCTTCCACAACAAAACTGACAAGACAAATCAAAACATCACTGGCTCCTTCTTCTTCCCTATCCGTTTCGCCATGGCACGCGGCATTCTGCTAAACCCACGCTGCTTCAGCCACAACAGCACACCCAATTTTTACATTCGACCCGTTGTTCCGGACCCAAACAAAAACGAAAACTGGGAAAAGAAAGAAGGCAAAGACGTTGCAAACATCGAAACACGGAGAACTTAAAAACGTTTGTGTCCTATTGCCGAGCGTTTCGCAAGTCTTATTACAAGCTATTTGCACGATTTCCTCTCCGTCCAGCATGCTGTCTCGCTCCCTCCCAGCGAAGCTCTCCCCAAGCTATTTCCACGGCTTTGTTATGTCCAGCATGCTGTCTCGCCCCCTCCCAGCGAAGCTCTCCGCAAACATTTCCGACCCCCTTTCCACCCATTTCCTTTCCCGTCCCAGCCAATCCTCGTCCAGCCACTCTCGCTCATCACCATCTCTTCTTCTCCCCACCCATTTTCCAACTTCTCCCCTTTTCACACCCCCCTCCTTTCCCAAATCCACCAGCCCTCCCCGCTGCTCACAGCTTCGGACCCGGATGCCCCCCAATGGCCTCCCTTCCTCCTCGGGCTTACCTTGGCCCTTCTCATGTTCTGCCTCTTTTTCTCACTCCCCCATTTTTCCTTTCCCTCGCTACTCAAAAGCTCCGTTCCCCGGCAGTTTTCCTCCCTCCGCACCCATTTTGCTGTCCGCAGCCTTCCCGCGCAGCCAAGCTCGCTCATCACCAGCTGGCTTCTTTCTCCCCACCGTTTCCAAGACAGCCAACCCCCTTGCAACCCACGCCCGTCCGCCCCGTCCAACGCAGTTTCCCCGAACCCATTTGCCGGGCCTCAGCCGTCCGCGCAGCCAAGGTCGCTCATCACCAGCGGCTTCTTCTCCCCACCCATTTCCAGCCACTCCGTTGCACCCACGCCATCCGCAGCCGTCCACGCAGTTCTCCGCACCCATTTGCCGTCCGCAGCCGTCCGCGCAGCCAAGGTCGCTCATCACCAGCGGCTTCTTCTCCCACCCATTTCCAGCCACTCCGTTGCACCCACGCCGTCCGCAGCCATCCGCGCAGTTCTCCGCACCCATTTGCCGTCCGCAGCCGTCCGCGCAGCCACGGTTGCTCATCACCAGCGGCTTCTTCTTTCTCCCCACCCATTTCCAGCCACCCCCTTGCACCCACGCCGTCCGCAGCCGTCCGCGCAGTTCTCCGCACCCATTTGCCGTCCGCAGCCGTCCGCGCAGCCAAGGTCGCTCATCACCAGCGGCTTCTTCTCCCCACCTATTTCCAGCCACTCCGTTGCACCCATGCCAGTTCTCCGCACCCATTTGCCGTCCGCAGCCGTCCGCGCAGCCACGCTGGCTCATCATCAGCGGCTTCTTCTCCCCATCCATTTCCAGCCACGCCGTTGCACTCGCGCCATGCAGAACCGTCCGCGCACTTCTCCGCACCCATTCCCCGTCCGCAGCCGTCCGCGCAGCCAAGCTCGCTCATCACCAGCGGCTTCTTCTCCCCACCCATTTCCAGCCACTCCCTTGCACCCAGGCCGTCCGCAGCCGTCCGCAGCCGTCCGCTCCATTCCTTTCCCTTCCTTTCCCATCCTTTTCCGTTCCTTTCCCATCCTTTCCCTTCCTTTCTCTTCCTTTCCCATCCTTTCCCTTCCTTTCCCTTCCTTTCCCTTCCTTTCCCTTCCTTTCCCTTCCTTTTCCTTCCTTTCCCTTCCCTTCCCTTCCCTTTTCCTTCCTTTCCCATCCTTTCCCTTCCTTTCCCTTCTTGTCCCTTCCTTTCCCTTCCTGTCCCTTCCTTTTCCATCCTTTCTTTTCCTTTCCCTTCTCCCCACCCATTTCCAGCCACTCCGTTGCACCCACGCCGTCCGCAGCCATCCGCGCAGTTCTCCGCACCCATTTGCCGCCCGCAGCCGTCCGCGCAGCCAAGGTCGCTCATCACCAGCGGCTTCTTCTCCCCACCCATTTCCAGCTACCCCCTTGCACCCACGCCGTCCGCATCCTGTCCCTTCCTTTCCCTTCCTGTCCCTTCCTTTCCCATCCTTTTCCGTTCCTTTCCCTTCCTTTCCCTTCCTGTCCCTTCCTTTCCCTTCCTGTCCCTTCCTTTCCCATCCTTTCCCTTCCTTTCCCTTCCTTTCCCATCCTTTCCCTTCCTTTCCCTTCCTTTCCCTTCCTTTCCCTTCCTTTCCCTTCCTTTCCCTTCCCTTCCCTTTTCCTTCCTTTCCCATCCTTTCCCTTCCTTTCCCTTCCTGTCCCTTCCTTTCCCTTCCTGTCCCTTCCTTTTCCATCCTTTCCCTTCCTTTCCCTTCCTGTCCCTCCTGTCCCTTCCTTTTCCATCCTTTCCCTTCCTTTCCCTTCTCCCCATCCATTTCTAGCCACTCCGTTGCACCCACGCCGTCCGCAGCCGTCCACGCAGTTCTCCGCACCCATTTGCCGTCCGCAGCCGTCCGCGCAGCCTCAAGGTCGCTCATCACCAGCGGCTTCTTCTCCCCACCCATTTCCAGCCACCCCCTTGCACCCACGCCGTCCGCAGCCGTCCGCGCAGTTCTCCGCACCCATTTGCCGTCCGCAGCCGTCCGCGCAGCCAAGGTCGCTCATCACCAGCGGCTTCTTCTCTCCACCCATTTCCACCCACTCCGTTGCACCCACGCCGTCCGCAGCCGTCCGCGCAGTTCTCCGCACCCATGTGCCGTCCGCAGCCGTCCGCGCAGCCAAGGTCGCTCATCACCAGCGGCTTCTTCTCCCCACCCATTTCCAGCCACGGGGTGCACCCACGCCGTCCGCAGCCATCCGCGCAGTTCTCCGCACCCATTTGCCGTCCGCAGCCGTCCGCGCAGCCAAGGTCGCTCATCACCAGCGGCTTTTTCTCCCCACCCATTTCCAGCCACCCCCTTGAACCCACGCCGTCCGCAGCCGTCCGCGCAGTTCTCCGCACCCATTTGCCGTCCGCAGCCGTCCGCGCAGCCAAGGTCGCTCATCACCAGCGGCTTCTTCTCCCCATCCATTTCCAGCCGCCCCCTTGCACTCACGCCGTCCGCAGCGCCGTCCGCGCAGTTCGCCGCACCCATTTGCCGTCCGCAGCCGTCCGCGCAGCCAAGGTCGCTCATCACCAGCGGCTTCTTCTCCCCACCCATTTCCAGCCACCCCCTTGCACCTCCGCGCTGCAGTTCTCCGCACCCATTTGCCGTCCGCAGCCGTCCGCGCAGCCAAGGTCGCTCATCACCAGCGGCTTCTTCTCCCCACCCGTTTCCAGCCACTCCGTTGCACCCACGCCGTCCGCAGCCGTCCACGCAGTTCTCTGCACCCATTTGCCGGCAGCCGTCCGCTCCATTCCTTTCCCTTCCTTTCCCATCCTTTTCCGTTCCTTTCCCATCCTTTCCCTTCCTTTTCCTTCCTTTCCCTTCCTTTCCCTTCCTTTCCCTTCCCTGTCCCTTCCTTTCCCATCCTTTCCCTTCCTTTCCCTTCCTTTCCCATCCTTTCCCTTCCTTTCCCTTCCTTTCCCTTCCTTTCCCTTCCTTTCCCTTCCTTTCCCTTCCTTTCCCTTCCTTTCCCTTCCTTTTTCCTTCCTTTTTCCTTCCTTTCCCTTCCTTTTTCCTTCGTTTCCCTTCCTTTCCCTTCCTTTCCCTTCCTGTCCCTTCCTTTCCCTTCCTGTCCCTTCCTTTCCCTTCCTTTCCCTTCCTTTCCCTTCCTTTCCCTTCCTTTCCCTTCCTCCTTCCCTTCCTTTCCCTTCCTTTCCCTTCCTTTCCTTTCCGTTTCCCTTCCTTTCCTTTCCTTTCCTTTCCTTTCCCTTGCACCCACGCCGTCCGCACACCACCGTTCGAGCCAGGTCGCTCCCCCACGCGGTTAAACAACTAAACGAGAACCCAAGCATCGAAGATGCTTTTGGGAAAAATGCAATTTGTTCCCTTCCCACCTCAAAGTTTCAGTAGGGATGTGGAGAATTTTGGGGATACATGTGTGTTCATGACCAGCTGCAAAAGGAAACTTTGTGAAACCTGCTCAGTATTTGCTAGTACTTCGAATTTTTTGGTTGCAGGAGTGCCAACATGGGGAAATTTTGATGAAAAAATATGGGGCACTCGTCTGTAGACATATATGTGGATGTGCATACCAAAAAAACATGGATATGAGGTGGAGGGGCTTGGGAACGGAGGTGGTGCAAGGTTCAAACTTGAGTCCGGCAAGTCTGAGAATGTGAATCTTTGAAATTGTGGTGGGTGACCGCGCAATCAAATTGGAGGTCTTTAAGCAATGGCTGGCAGGGAGCAGCAGGCGGCTCTATAAAATGGTGGGGGCTCCATCAGGGCGCAAAGAAATTGGAGGTGCTCAAGCAATGGCAGGCAGGGAACAACATGACTATATAAAGTGGGGGGGCGTGACCCCATTCAAGTAGCATAAAACACTTTTGGAAACTGCATCACGAAGCGCATGAAAAAAGGTGTCGTTAGGTATTGCATGTTATTTAAGGTGCCACCAGCACTAAATAAAATCATTTCAAGACCAACAAGATCTACTTGAGCCAGCATTGGTGCCTGTGGTTGCTGTAGTGTTGCAAATCTACTGAGTCAGTTGCGGCTACGGATTTGTACAAACATGTACAATGACAAACCATGGGATTAAATGCAACGGAAACCAAGGACAGGGAAAATGTATGGAAATTCAGCATCTATAAAATGGTGGGGGGTGACGCCCGTCAGGGTGCAAGGACATTGAAACCATGCAAACAATGGCAAACAGGTCTCTATAAAATGGTGGCGAGTGACCCCGTTCAAATACGATAAAATTGTTCGCTTTTGAACATCCAGGACAAAACGCATGAAAATGATGCCGTTGGGTATTTCATACAGTTTACATTTGAAGACTAACAAAATCCAGCAGACCTGAGCAAACATGCGTGTTTGTGGTTGCTGCAGTGTTGTAAACAAATTCAAAGTGGTTGCGGCTACGCTTTGTACAGCCAATGCGAACATTTGCAACCGCAACTTATTTTCAGAGACATCACAGTCGCCACGGCTTCCGGAGGCTTGTGTAGCACCTTGGGCCCCCTAGCTAAGCACTGCTAGACTCCCAATCGGGCACTTCAACAGCCGGGCTTTCACTACTACACCCTGCACATGTTTCTGAGTTCCTGTCGGTGCCTTCACGCTCTTGATCCACTTGGTAACCACCGTACCGTGCCACAACGAGGCACAAAAACTCGGCATCCGAAGCAACATCGGATTCTACGGGTCCAAAATGATCCACGTTTTTTTTTAAAAAAATTTTGTTTGAACAAATTATTGCAGCTGTCGCGAGACCATGAGGGTGAGGCATCGGCAGTCTTGCGGTTGCCACGCAATTCGTTGCAACATCCGCAAATATCCGCAGTCAAAACAAAATTTTTGAAAATTTCAGGGCAGTTTTTGTGAAAACCCGTGCGGCCAAACCTCACAGCGAACCCTCAATCGAACCCTGCCTTCACCTGCTACCGTAAAAATCTTTAGTGTGGACTGGATATACAGTTTGATGTCCAATAGAAATGTGGTTTGCCGGAATTTGAATTGTCGCGCGCTTTGTTGGAGTTGTCGCCAGAATTCGCTACCACGGTGCCACAATTTAGCCTCACAGATGGCATTGGCATTCCGCAGTCTTTGGTTTATGTTGTGTGTGCACGAAGGGTTAGTTGAAAACATTATTGAGACACACGGCATGGCGCATAGTTGTGCCATTGTGCTAGGAAGGCGGCCACGTGGGATATTCTGGGTACTTCTCGGCCCGGCACCAGTACGGCACATTGGGATGCAAAACTCTAAAATATCATATGATGAGAATTTGGTAATGGACAGTTGTTGGGAACACGCGCCAATTTTGTCAATTCCTGCGTGCTTCATGGCGATCGGCAAAAACTTTCAGTCTGCAGGCCGCAAATCCTTTGTTTTTGAAAGGGAACCATAGTTGGCAATCGTGAGTGTGCACATGTTCTGTTCTGCAGGTTCGTTCAACTCTGGGTCCAGGCATGATATTGGGGCAATAGTTGATAATTTGTATTTTTTTCCATTTTTCAATTTTTACTTCGCAATAGGTTTTCGACATTTGGCAGGCCAACCTCTAGACCTACTTCCGGCAGACCCGCATCTGGTAGACCTATATCTGCAGCGTTTTTCAATTGCAAAAATTGTTGGTTTGAATTCGTAAATTTGAAAAACATGGAGATGCGGATATGCATCTTTGTGGATGCGCTACCGAGGCTTTCTGAGACAGGGGTGCAAAACTCAGGCATAAAATTGTCAACCTTCAGGACTTGAAACCAACCAGTGAAACAAGGCATGGAGGCTCAATGTCCAAAGAGAAGATGGACCAGCGAGACAGCAACGTGGTTGCCTCGGGCAAGTGTGTTTTATTGTGAATTTCGACTGTCGTGGGACCTTGCAGGTGCTATTGCTTCCGATACTTTGAGTAGAACCGCTCTGGAGGTGCCCTGGTTTCAGCTTGCAGCATGTCATGTGGATCATGTGGTAATGGAGCAACACCCCCTGATGTTGGACTCCAAATTGGCAAAATTGTGCAAGGGTTTTATATGGTTTTATCGATATTGCGCCATGTGAATTTCCAGTTGAAAACAAGTCAAGGGTCAATAGAAAACGCATGTGCATCGATTCGGACATGTTGCAATGAACCCCACTTCATGATGTTAGGGGTTTAGCGGAGGCAGAACACCCCGCGCCAAGAGAAAAACAAGGTAAGGTTTCATGGAAGATACCAGTAGAATCAGTAGAACATCAGCATAATGGTAGTTTTGCCAGGGCCACTTCTGTCATCCCACATGAACTTATTCATGTCATGTTTCATTGCTTCATGAAAAATCATTGCCACACATTTAAGCAATCTATAAATGAATGACGGTAAATATGTCATTTTTTTTTGAACTTTGATGTCCACAGTCCACACAACGGTGACAGGAATTCATTGGCGACTTGAACAAGGCAGACGTCCCATCATTGCGTTGCAACCGCCTCTTGATTTGAAATGGGCGAGTCTGCGGTGTTAACCTCGGCTGATTTTTTTTGGTGCAGCTGTCGGTTAAAACGTCTCGATTGAACTTGGTGCAGACTGGCAGACCGCTCCGTGAATACACTACCCGTGGAGGCCATGGGTACTGCGCGGACATTTTCATGCTATGAAACTAAGACAGTTTGACCATGCGCGCGATTGCTGTAGGCTTGTATTTGAAATACAAAGCAGCTCGTGTGGCGCTTGGTGAACTGGATGGCTTTCAATGCAACAACATCGGCTGCAACAGGTTCTCGCTGAAATTGCTGAATGGACTCAGGAAACATGGATGATCCAGCTTCCAAGGTCATTCATAACAAAAGCCAGCACACCATAATTCGTTGGCACCACTGGTGGGGCATCGTTTGTTTTTCTTGAGTTGCTCATTGCTGAATTTCTTTTCTTGTCTCATCATCACCAGGCGCTAGGTGCTGAGAACGTCGATCGACTTCTCGTGACTTGACTGATTGCCATTGTTTTTGCATGTGAATTACTGTGAAAAAGTGAACAAAAAATGGTTCAGTGCCAGAGAACTCTCAGCTGCACGTTCTTAGGCGGAGATTTGTTTGAGTTCTCCATCGGTTTTAATCTTAGAAGGCATTGTTTACATTATTTTTCAACTCTGCTAGATTGCTAGATGTTGAAAAACAACCTTTTGCGGACTTTTATGACCTTCTCAGGTCAGAACGGCTTGGACCTTGACCACATTTGTTGAGTGACTGCCGTCCCCACTTTTGAATGCATTTTTCGTTGCTGTTACCTCCACAAACGGCTCCATTTTTTTGATGTACTTCAGGTGCTGCGTATCACCGATGACCTGGAGTTGCGCTTTGCCAGATATAGTATTTGGATTTGAACCTGTAATGGTATGTGCATTCTAAATACTTCGCGAACAGGACCAGCATCAAATTGGGTTAGCTCACAGCTGAGCACTCCAGCTTCCAGTGCTTCTTCCATGTTCTCAGCAGCACCTGGAACCAAATATCAAGGAGCGAACAGACCACAAGTTTGAAGCTCAGTGCGTTGAGAGTTGAGACCGTTATTGCTTGTCATATTCTTGCATCGGGAGATGCGTCCTACATTTCCAGCATTGTAAACTTCCAAGATATTGCCAATGGGTCACAAAAGCTAACAGCCCCAACTCACTCGCAAACTTAGCCATCCAACCAACGAACCAACCAACCGAGCTAAACAAAATGACCAACCAGCTACATTAGTTGGTTCATTTATAGATCGCAGTCACCGAGCCGCACTCATCAGCTCACCTGCTGGCAAACTGAAGCGACTCAACACGTTAAAGCTTTCTCTGGGCCTCTCCTTTCTCATTTTGTAGCTGGCTTGCCCGGTTCCAATTTAGACCGTCATTGATTCGATTCCGCCCTCGAACCCTTCTTGGTGTGCTCAAAGCCAATGGTTGTCTTCGGCCAAGGTTCTGGTTCCGATGACCTCGTCAAAGAGATTGTTGGCACGTCCCTGGCCTAGTTTGAAAGACTTGCTTAACTGTGGATTTGCACACGCTCTTCACAAGTGTGTTGGGCACCCACTCTGGACGCCTCCCGCATTTGAGAAGCGCGATTTCCTTACACCTGAAACGATTTATATACCACTTGAACTGCGTTTTGCTTTGTGGTGGCTTTGGTCTAGGTGGCGTAGGCTTTGTAGGCTCCGCGTAGATATTTTTTGCGGTAGGCTTCCTGCAGGCGTGCTTTAATGGAGCTATGTCCATGTGGGGTGTCATTGTGGAGCTTTGCGCAGGAGTGGCCTAAGCAAACCATAGAATACAAAGGCTTCACAGGCACACTGCTTCTTTGCTTTAATGCTGTCAACGGAGATCATCAGCTTTGCCGAGGGCCAGTGCGAGCTTTATGACGGCTTTGGCGCGTCTGGCTGAACTTAGGCATGGACGGCAGTCTTGACAAATCAGTGTCGGAGTGACTAGGAGAAGGAATTCCCAGAGTATTTGACTAGTTCATCGTGTATCACACAAGGGCAGCACATGGCTGTACTAGAGTGCCTAGAGGATCTGAATCCTGGTTGTTCCTCTGCATGTGTTCTTCAAGACTTGGCAGGGAAGAGGTGCAGGAGCACCGGGAGGAGAAGAAAAAGCTCCTTGACGAATCTGCTACTTTCACTAAAAAAATGCTTGGCTAGCACAACATTGCCTCGTAAGACACCTTTGCAACAAGTGTATGTGGGGCAGATGTAGGAACATCTTGGCCTGTGTAAGAGCGTGAATATGCTGAGGCAGGCAAATGCAAATCTGAGCAAAGGCACTGCAACTGAAGCACTTTGTTGTCAAGTGGTATGAAGTGCTTCGACCCATAAAAACACCATATGAAATTCAGTCAAAACATGCCCTTTGTCTAACATTCTTGGATGAATACTGTAGCTACATTCGAAGAGCTCTAGCACTGCAGCTCAAAAGTGCAGGCTTTGCATGGGGACAGTTTGCAGCACAAAAAGGAAACATTAAAACTCAGTGCTGTTGCAGTCGCCTATCAAGCCCTCTATGGCATGAAGAAGGCTGTCATGCAGGACTGCAAGCGGGTACTGGCCAAGACAGAAAGAAGCTCTGTCGACTGAAGATGATGCCATCATTTTTCACAATGTTTTTTTCTATAGATGACTTTATTGATTGATATTTCGTTGTGTGTATTGAAAACATTGGATTTCCATGCGCTCGTGCAACCTGAATCATGATCATCTATTCTCTTTGAGTCCTCACGTTGCCTGCCTGCGCTTCTCCATTTCATACCTTCAATTTGGCCTTCAATTGTTTTCTATTAGGATCCTAAATTGGAGGTACCTACCATATATAAGGCCTATGTAAGGCCTATGTAAGGGAACATCCCCATAAAATATGGCCTTATATGGTACAGTACTTTTGGATCCTGAAATTCCCATTTACTATTTGTAAGCTGCCCAAAAATGCAGGAACCCAAGCTCGAGCAGGTGCTAAGTGCTGTCGCTATTTTGGAGCTGTCCCACTGAACCTGTGACCAGCTGGTGATCACAGGTGACACGTGCGAGACGCCGGCGAAGTTCAGCCATTCACCAAGTTGTGTTCGGATCAGGCTGGTGATTTTTGTGGGCAACCTTCAACCCTGAAATAGGATTCGATTGTGTTGATTTATGTGTTGACCAAGGTTGGGAGCGTGCCCTCAGAGGCCGAGACATTGCCTTCGGGTTTTGAATTGTCGGTTTGAACATGCTGCGCGCCAGGTGTCTGAAGTTCATTTCGATGAAGAGCAGATGTTTAAAGACAGCACCAAACGGAGCTGCTGCCTTGTTTGCTGTGGAACGGCCAGAGGCAGGCAGCATGGCTCAGAACTGGCAGGTTTGACGACTGGATGTGGAATCATTTGAAGACCGAGCGGAAATTGCCTTGACCTTAGTGGCACGTACCCCGAACCAGAGAGAACAGCATGTTGAAACTTAGTGGAGCTGTGACTTGCGTCAAATTCCTCACAAAGTCTGCAGGGCCAGGCAGCGGCAGTGCCCAAGGCTTCCTCCCGTACGTGGAGCTGTCGATTTTACTTTTCCACATCTTTCCACATTTTTCACATTTTTCCACATCTTTCCGCACCTTTCCACATTTTGATACATTTTTCCAGGTGTCATCCGCTTGTCTTTTGCTGCACTGATGTCTGTGTTGCATGGCCGCTCTGGCCAGGTCTGGACATGCGGCTTTTGGGCCTTGCTTAGGCTTAGATGATTGTTTGGCAAGAGATGTTCCCGAGTGTAGTTGTCTTCAACCCCATTTTATGTTTTTGACCAGTTGCCTTCTGGTAACTAGAGTCACTAGAGCATGTATGGGCAGCCTGTGAAACAGCTCCCATCCAAATGCAGTCTTTTGCACTTGCTGCACAATTTTGCGATGCGTCATGTTGCGAACTACATGCTGCGAAGCAGATGGAGAAGTTACATGGCAATTTCCATGGAATCTTTGGCTCCCTTTAGGGTGTGCCGCTTGGATGCTTCAAGAGTACAGTGCCCTTGAGGGCACTTGGAAGACATTCTCTTCTTATGGGCTGCCGAGAGCACCACATCATTTTTCAAAAAAGGCTGCTGAGTGAAGTACTGCAACTCGCATGGAATATGACATATATATCATATATTGGCATATCATATCATTGCTCAAACATGACTCAAAAACTGGCTTTCACCTTGAAACATTCCTAGCTCCAAAAAAGATACCTCAAAGTCGCTACATGTCGCTACAGCTCCATGGTGCCACTTTTGGCTCTTCTCAGCCATTCTTTCATGCAACAGAAGTAGGAGATGGTAGGAGATGGTAGGAGTAGACATGTTTCGAAGAACCGAACGTCACCGCAGTCAACCAAACAACTTATCATAGTCCAGAACAAGCATACTGCACCGCTTGCATGTGCTGCAGCCAAAGATCTAATGTTCAATCTCAGCCTGAAATGAGCGCTTTTGCAACGGCCTGCTTGACCAAGTCATGTCGTCAGTGACGCTTGGCAAAGCCCTTTCTTGCCCATTGTAAAAGCATGCCTGAAGCCAAAGCATTGACAACAGCAGTGACAGTGTTCCACCTTGTTCTCCATGTTCCTGCTTCAGGATCGACTTTGTTTCAGAGAGTCTGAAGAGGAACCCATTGCCTCGGCAAGCTCTTCGTGAGGAGCTTCCTACCGGCTGGAAGAAGATCGAGTCACGAACCAAACCAGGCGATCTTGGTATAGCAGAAGTCTTGATTTGAATCTTAGTAAGTCTGAGTTGTTAGGAAAATCTTTACTCGTCCGCTTCCAAGCCTTGGCTGTCCCAGGCACCTATTATTATGCTCATCCAGCGACGAACCGTACGCAGGCCCATTGCCAATATCGACCAGAGGACTGTTGAACGAGCTTACCTACCTAACATACAAAGACTATCAAAGACTTTAACGATGCAACAGAGTCAACAGAGATGTTTTCTCTTGAAAGCATTGCAGTCATTTGAAGGCAGGCCATGGTGTTGCCATTCGTTCGGTCATTGGATCACATCCTTTTGCCTTTGATGTGGGCTTGCATGTCCACTCAGGTTCAACCACCCAGTGGAACAAAGCAAGTGCCTGCAAATGGTGCGGATCAAAAGAGTGCTGACAAGGCAGACTTTAGTCAGTTCTGACAAGGGATGTCGAGTTTTAGCTGTCTTTGTTCATTTCCTGCCCTTGAGGGTGGATGATTGCATATCTGATGTAAGATTTCCTTTCTTTTGTTCAGCCCTTACCGTTTCCAACTGCTGGCTTGTAGGACGGTTGCTGCTTGTGGAGAGGGAGAGGGAGATTTATCACCTGTTTGCACACATGCACGTTTTGCTGGAGTTCTGTGGATTTCTTATATGTTTGTTGGCTTTTCTCATCACCAGCTCTGGTACAAAAAGGCATATGTGCAACTTACGGTCTTAGGAATTTCATGAGAATTGGACAGGCAGCAGCACTCCAACATCTCCAACTGCCTAGGCCCAAGAGGACGAGGCCAGGAAAAGTGCACAACTAGCGGCTGAAAAGGATCAGGAAAGGAAAAGGAAATATCAGGAGGTTGAGGAAGAAGCCGAAGCAGAGGAGGACAGGTTGGACAGGTTTGTGGATGCTAGTGACAACATGTGACAACTACAGCACTGCTGGCAGAACAGTTTGGAACAGGAACTGGTTGAGGAGGAGAAGAGACGAATTAAAGCTGCCAAGAAGGCTTCATGAAGCTGCCATTCAAGCAATCCTTCTGCAAATCACTGTTTACATGACTTTTACATTGGAGGTACTGGATTCAAGCATATTTAAAGATTTTAAAGCATGCAGAGTGCTGAAAGGCCAAAGAGCTGGAACAGAAAAGGAAGCAGGAAGAAGCTGCTCGGCTTGAGAAGGAGCGAAAGGAGCTGGAGGCGAAGCGGGAAAAGGAACGCCTACAAAGGGAGGCTGAGGAACGCAAGCGCCAGCGCCATGGCAGATGTATTGTGGGCAGATTTGGGCAGGGCTAGAACAGGAATGCCTCGTTGCGGCATATCATATCTGAGTCAAAATGTTGCACGGTGCTCTAAGCCTTTCTCCATCCTGTGCCTATCTTTGCCTTTGTTGCAGTTATATATATATTATATATATATATAAGTGCTCCTATCTTTGGGAAACCAAGGGCCCGATCATGCCCTATCTCACCTTTGGTTTCTAAGGCAGGAGCTTGAAGCTTTGGCAGAGGAGCGGCGAAAAAAGGAGGCTGAGGTTCGGAAAAAGGAGTGCTCATTGAGCAGATGTTGCGAGAGTGCTATTGAAGTGATCCGCGCTGTGTGTGTGCGTGTTGCTTCAACACCGCAAAACCTCTGTGGTTTTCTGTGCGTACATGGAGAGTCGGCTCTTGGGCCCATGTAGGAGCAAGAAGCCCAAAGGCGGAAGGCAATGGTGTTCGAACAACACTCTATTTTACAAAGGAAGCTGGCTGAGGACGCACGAAAGAAGCAGGAGCAGGAAGAGGAGGAGAAGAAAAAGAAAGCTGCTGAGGAGAAGGTTCAGGAAAAGGCAAGGCAGCAGCTGCCACTTGCAGCTTCATGCAGACCGGCGTGAGAGAGAGAGAGAGGTGCTGCTATGCCTGGTATGCTGACTTAGTGTGCCGTCGGTGATGCTAGGAGCAGCGAACTGAAGCAGATGAAGCAGAAAGAAAGGCCAAGGCAGAAAAGCTAGATGCCAAGGCTCGGTGGTGATATGATGTTTCTATCATTTTCATTCATTTTCTATCTTTCTCAATGCTTTGTCGGGCTTTGACTGAGCGGTCGTTTCCGCTAAAACATGTGCAGATCTGGAACCAGAAGATTCCGGACATGATGGAACCCACTTCAAGCCCTTGCTTCGAAGTGTACAAATCTGGAAAGCACCAACGTACTCACGCGCTCGGCGGTGACAAGTCCAGTTGGATCATAGGTCACGTGCTCAAGTCCTTGATACAGCTGTTGTAGAAGCTTCTGCATTTTTGTTCTGGCTGCTCATTGCTGCAAAATGACACGGATGAATTCGAAATATCGCTGGTAGCTAGATGACATCGTTTAGCATCTATTTGCCACATGCCGCGGTATTTAATCTGACAAGAGAAGTTCCTCCCTTTTTAGGTCGTGGTCCGGCTGGAGTGGACATTGCCATTGGCAACCCACGCATCTCCAGAAAACATGCTCCTTGGACAAACGCATAGTCGAAGGATGACCGCATAGTGCCTAAAGGTCAGCTGCTACTTAACTTCAACAACTAAAACTAATGGGGCTCCGTGCCAGCTTGTACTCAAGCACATGCAGCAGCATATTTTATTTTCCCTTCCCGCAAGTCCAACATGGTTTGAGGCGGAGGTGACAAGCCAGGGCCCCCTGCTGTTCTTGAACGACCTTGGCTCGACATATGGCACTGCAGCTCGCTCGGGATTTATTTTGTGGTTTCCTTTGATCATCAGAGGGGCTCCGGGTTCCAAGCGAAATCTGAGTTCCTTTTAGATTTTTGTGTCCCTGGATGACCTTTTGGAAGGCCATGAACAAAGAAAAATTGGAGGCAAAGTCCCCGGTGGAACTGGTCAATGGTGCCAGGTGCCGCGACCATCCATTTATATGCTTTGAAGTTACCAGCTATGTATTCACATGCTCCGTGAGCTGACAGGTTTCGATTTGGTGGCTTGCCTGAGCTCTATGTGTACAGGGAGCCTGTTGAGGAGGAAGAGGAGCCTTCATCGCCACCTGTCGAAGCAGAGGCGCATCCTTGTGTGCAGAAGGATTGGATTTGATGGAAGAATGGAAGGCTAGACATGTCCGGTCAGGCTGGTTGGTTTGGACATGTTTAGAGTGATCGAGCGATTTGGTGGAAGTGGAGTGAAACAACTGACAAGATCCAAGAAGACGTACGTCAAGAGTGCCATAGTTCTGTTCGAAACCATTAGGTGACTGGCACTGCTCTTGCAGAAGATGCGCCAGACTTGCCTCCGCCTGTTGAGACCTCAGTCGACCCAGCAGTTTGTCGTGGTTTGCTTTGCGTTTTGTTTTGTTGGACTCATTGAATTTTCTGAACGGCAGCCCATTGCATCTCCGGCATCTCCTGCGTTTTGCCTCAGGCACCGGTGGCGCCCGAACCTGTGGCCCCGCAGATCGATGCAGAGGCTGCAGCCGCGGCGGCTGCGAAGGCAGCGGAAGAAGCAGAGGCCGAAGACGAGGCGAGGATCAAACGCATCCAGCAGAAGCGCCAGGAGAGTGGGACATGCTGAGAAATCCGTGAACGGTAGACCTTGGCACCATGCTTTCTTCACTTTGGCTCGATTATTGCTTTGCCCTTGGAATGTCACTTGGAATGTAGACCTAGATTCAACACCCTGAGCTATTTGAACTATTCAGATGGCCAATCCGGGGACAGTTCAAGTTCTTCCGAGTCAGAGGAGCGAAAAGCAGCCGAAGCAGCAGAAAAAGCATTGGTTGCTGCTAAAAAAGAAGAAGAGCGAAAAAAGAAGCAGGACCACTGGACCAACATGGTTGCCCATGTTGCAGCTGTGGAATGCATTTCAATTTCTTTAAAGTCCCTCCTTCTGCGCACGCATGTGCAATCATGCGCACACAGACAAACGCCAAGACACACACACACACGAGCTTCACGATGTTGTTTTTTGCTCACAGATGTCCTGTCTGAATCGAGCATTTTGGCAGCGCTTCATTTGGGTTTTGAATACCGTGACGGCTCAAAGTGAAGGCAGAGTTTGATGCATCCCTTTGGCATTATTCGCAGCACACTTAACATACAGAGAACAAACTAGGCTTAGATTCAAAATGTGCAAAAAGTATTGGTGTCAAGATTTCATTAGTTTGTTGAGCCAGAGGTCCTAGTTGCTTGCGACGGTGTTGCAGAGATGGAGACATCAATGGAGTCCTACTGGGGAGATGCAGAGTGTCAGGGCTATGTCCGTGCGGTGGTAGTGAAGAAGCACAGCGCGACAGATGACTCGCAGCTGAGTTTGAAGGTCAACGAGATCGTCATAATCTTGGAGCAGGATGAAACTGGATGGTGGGGTGGACACAAAGAAGGGAAGGAAGAAAAGACCGGTTGGTTTCCAGGAAGTTGTGTCCGCACCCTTTCACCAACTCCTGCTGGCCAGAGTGGGCAAGATGGGAAGTTGGCAAACTCAGCCCTGGAGTCGGTGCCCAGTCCAGCAAGGCAAAGCTACAAGGCAACATCCCCAGAACGAGGCACCATGCCGGAAGCTCGTGATCGAGGTCATTCACACTCTGCGCAGAACTCCTACCAGGAGCTGTTGTCTGAGAATGAGCGCCTCAAGAAGGAGAACCGGGACAAGGCTATGTTGGAAGACAGATTGCACAAGATGCAGAGGAAAAGTGATGATGACCAGAAGACGCTGCAGAAGACAATGGCACAAATGAGCAAACTGGAGAGAGAACTCCGTGATTCAGATGCAGAGCTTCAGGCAGAGAGAAAGCAGAAAGCTGCATTGCAAAAGGAGAACACCCGCTTGAAAGAAGAGATGATGCAGCTACATCAGCAACAGATGACTGCAGCTAATGTTGGGACAGCTGCCCAATCAAGTCAGAAGAAGATGGAGACTGCACAGGAGGACAGAGCAAAGCACACCAATGACATGAGAGCTCCCGCCAGTAGCAATGCTCCGAGCACCTTGGCCAGTGTCAGTAGTGCGGCTGAAGAAGGTGAAGCTCCACCAGTTGGTACTGTGAAGCAAATCCGTGAAGCCTTTGAGCGCCGAAGCATGACGCCACAGCGTCCTGAAAGATCTGAAAGGGAACGACCAGAAAGGGAATACCGAAGCCTTGGAAACATTGGCAGCCATCGTGACGCACCATTGCCACCATCTATGGCTGGCCGCTTTGTGGGGCCAGTTGACCGCCGAGATGGTGATGTGGACTTTGGCCTGTCCCCAATCAGGCGAGGGGGTCGTCCCACCCCCAACTTCTTCCCTGGCGAGGCCAAATGCATCAGGGCCAGTACATGAGCGGACGCAATGAGGCAGGCGATGGAGCCATTTGGTGTGCCCTTGTGTTCTGCAGACAAACTGGAAAGATGGTCAGTTGGCCTTAGTGAGGGAGCCTAGATATCAGGACCTGTAGTTGTTTGGAACCTGGCATGATGCCTGTAATACAATGCAAGTGACCCGTAATTCGTCGCATGCTTCACGCAACTTTGAGAATTGCGAGAAAAAATTGAAGCCACTCGAGAAACTGCCAGAGCTTTTTTCCAGTCTTAGCTGCGAAACGACAAGCAATTTCGTTTCTCGGGTTTCTGGAATATGGTTCAGTTACGAGGAGCGCAACCTCAAGAAACGAGCAGCCAAAGAGGCAAAAGCTGCCAAAAAGGCCCAGGCAAGCCGCCCCAAGCCAGGCCGCGCGATGGTAGTCATTTGGACGGCTGGACATAGAATCATAATGACATAAATGACATAAACATCATAAATGTGCGTTCACAGTTGTTCAGATTGAACTAATAGACAACACCGGCATGCTCAATCTTAGATTGCTCAGATTGGTAGGGACGGAGCAAGCCGAGCTGCCTGGTGATGCCACACCACCTGACGCCCCACTACCAGAGTCATGTATGGCATCGCCTCCAGAAGAGGAGCGAGTCTGAGAATGTTGGAGATCAGAGACGCAACACGATCGCATTGCCCATGTCTGGATTGTCTGGATTGTCTGGCTGTCAATCTTCATTCTCAACTCATGTCAACTCATTGCCTTATCTTGCGAATTGCAGCCTAGACTAATGCGCCAGACATGGCATGGGCAGCCATTTTCTTGCGAATTGCAGCCTGGACTGACTTTGACGATACATTGACAACTCAGGAGCCAGATGACTTGCCCGATGTGCACCTGGGGCGCAGCCAGGCCAGCAGTCGAGAAATAATGTAAGTATCTCGCTGTACAGCATCATAGTGCTACGAAAAAGTGTGTGAGAATCCGAAAGTTTGCAGACAAACACGTTTTTTCAGTTTTTTCAATGTTTTTCATTTAGTATTAGTTTCATTCCGCTTGATGTTTAAGTCAAAAAATTGAAGAGTTTGTTTTTTAAATCCAAAATCCTTGCATTTCAGCAGCAGGATGCAGACGGTGCAGAGGCAGCCAAGTCAATTGACTTTTTCTAGATGCCACCAGCTGCGGCCAAAAGCTGCTGCTTTGCCATGATCCTACCAAGAATGGGGTAACCCTTAGGGGATGTCAACTGGACACAACTGGACCATGTTTCAGCTTTGCAGCAAAGAAAACGCCAGTTGAAATCCTTAATACCTCTTCTCCAACCATACCTGTACTGTATATAAGTACGGTTACAGTCTTATTTGTGTGGAAACAGTAATAGAGGTGGTGCGTGGTGAACTAGATGCATGAATACCGCTGCTCCATTCTGCTCGAAAAGTCATCCTCCTGTACTGCCTCCAGAGAGTGGCTTTCATCAAGATGCCCGAGGCTGTTGTGTGAGTGGGTTGTTGGGTGGGGGGAGTGGACGTCCGGGAAGTGATGATTGCAGAGTGGACCGGGCTTGACCAAATTAAATTTACCCATGGCAGATTTTGCATCACCGGCAGGCAGCAAAAGACGCAAAGAAAGAAGCACCAAAAGAGGTGAAGGAAGAAAATGCAGAGAAGAAGGATGCAGCCCCATCAGAACCTATGTCACCTGGCAACCAGGCACAATCACGTTGTGCTGAGTAGCAACTGACATGCAAGGAAAAATGGAATAGCGGGATTTTGTTCCAGCACCTGTGCAACTGCTTGATGCGTTTTGATTTTGATTGTCACATGTTGCTCACAGGTGTTGCATGTAGCTTTCTGGACCCATGTAGTTGTCATCAGTTGTCATTAATTTATCTCAGTTGAGTCTTGGACAACTTTCACGAAGCGTTTGCCAGGGCAAATGGATTGAGTCCTCAGAGAAGAACATGATGCAGGTTCCTGCTCTTTTGCTCGGTGTGGACAGTGGTGGCATCGGGCCAGTTGGTACTTAGTTACTTATCGGTGCTGATGGGTCAGTTTGCTGTGAGATGTTATAGTCATGAGCTTTGAGTGATTGCATCATATTGCATCCACGCCCGGTTTGTAGTTGTTTTGGGCAGTGGGTCCCGGCGTCATCAAATTGATCCAGGCTCGAAACCTCATCCGTGACATGCTAACCATTGTGCGCAACAACGAAGTCGCGGAGGTGCCTGCTATGGTGAACAGCTGAACTTCATGACGCCGCAGTTTTTCAACAGCGTGTTGTTTTTCGATGCAGCTGACTTCTGACATAGCGATGTAAACTCTGCTGACACTTCGCGTATGCAGGCATCCAACAAGGAAGCTGCTCAGGAAGCAGCGCCAACCTCAGTGCAACAGTCAAGGAATTATGCCATGGACCAAAGCTTATCTCAACGATGCAAGCTGCAAGCAGTGCAAAAACTTGGGAGCTTGGCGAATCTTGTTACGTTTGAGCAAAACAGCCCTCACCGGTCAGGACAAGCGAGAGAAGGAAGCCAAAAAAACGGCAGTTTTCAACAAGGTGATCACGATTCGCATAGCCAGTCCTAACTGCCACTTTACACTATACGCTCTTCTTTTACGCATGGCAACTGCAAGGGAATCGCTGGAGTGGCCATAGTTTGCTACCAGGCAGCTGCTCATGAGAAGGTCATCGCCACCTCCTTCAAATGCATGCAGGTTCCCACCGAAGCTCTCTTTGAAGCTCTTGCATTTTCTTTTCATGAACTGTGATTTCATATGAAATTTGCCCTGTGATGGACACGCACTGCGACTTCGCTCTTTGCCGAAGCGGCCAGCTGTTTTTTTTCTGAGAATGGTTGGACAGATAAGCTGATTTTGCAGCTCCTTGACAAGCCGATAAACACGAATGGACAAGACCCCAAACTCCGCACATTTTTTTTGACGTCCTCACACACGGTTCGCTCCAGGACATTGAAGATGCAATCCTGCAAACAGAGGCTGCACAGATTTTCCAGCGAAGTGGCTGATGTAACACATTTTCTACTGCCACAGCTGCTGCTTTGCTTTCAGGATAGCCTGAGTAAGTTGACCCATGAGCGATACAGAGGCTTTGCCAATTTACAGGCTTGTGTCTCAAACAGGCTTTGCAGCACCAGAAAGCACAGTGAAAAACACTGAAACATGGTGAGAGGAACTGAATATGTATATGTATATATAATATCCCCGTTGGAATTTCCCTTATAATTTGGAAGGGGTCGACCCTCTTATAAATGGCTTATATATAGGCATTTTGTAGTTATAAGAAGCCCCCTAACCGAGGCATTTTGTAATAGGACACCTAAAAGGCAAAGTTGTACATTTTGAAGTGTTCATTTAGTGTTTTGAGGGGCCAACGCATTGTATAAAACCATCGAATTTGTTTTTTTGTTGTTGAACATCCCAAAAAAAAACTCAGCAGGGTGTGCAATGATATTTTGTAATGAGATGTCACCAAGAGTAGAAGAACAATTTTGTAAGAATATATGCTTTTTAGGCATTGATACCAATTATTGTTCAGATCTGTACACTGTACATGTTTTTGATTCGACTCAATCATCTGATAGTTGTTTTGGCTATTTTCGAAACCACAGCGATGACACAGCAAAATGTAAAACACCCTTTCATGGCAGCTTCCTGGGGCTGCAAGCACCTTGTCATTTTGTAAGGCACAGTCCAAGTTTTATGGCAGCCATTTTGAGTTCAATTTCTTTTTGGATTTGGTGGAGGCAGAGAAGCAAAAACACAAAATTTCAAAAGGTGGCAAAGAAAAGGAATCCTTACAAAAGCTGCTTGAAAATCAACGAAACCGGGGAAAAAAACAGGGAACCAGAAGTTGTTGCCTTACAAAATGATAGCAGGTACCAAAAATGCTACAGTATCTGAAATCACACCTTCTTATAAAAAGGTCATTGAGTGGGATACAACATTCATATCATGAAGAAAGTTGTCACGTTACAAAATGATGACAGATTTTAGAGTCGAATGTGGGTGCTAAAAACCTATGTTTTTTGTAAGGGCCAAAATTCCCAAAAACCGATCCATTCTATAAAGGTTTCCAAAATCCCACCAGTTTATGCTTACAAGAAGCCGGGTGCGACCCCTTCCCCCAAATTCGAACCCGTATGTATATATCTATATATCTATATATATATAATTCATAATTATATAACATTTTATAATTTGTAGCTAGACGTAGCTAAGCCGTGCAGTAGGTCCACCGTAGCTGTCTTTTGTGTTTCACTTGTTGCGTTGTACAGTGTACAGTGTATGCCTTTTGGCTCAAGTGGCCCGTTAGCTTAGCGTAGGCGTAGCTGCTTGCAGGGTCGCCTCGACCGCCGCCCGCGACTTGCGTGCGTGGGTAAAAACAGCTGAGCGGCCAGTGTCCGTCTCGCCCACAATTGGGGGCTGTTCTGGGAACCCTGTGCTGTTAAAGTTCAGCCAGGTAGTCGCGGTCACTGTCGCGGTTCGCGCTTTGACGCGCCACCCGCGGCAGCGGTCTGCGCTTCGCGCCGCTGCGCGGTAGGGTCTGCGCTGTTTGCGCATTCCTGCCGCAATGAGCCGTGAAGTGTCAGGAGAAGCTGAAGGGGTGACATTGCTGGATGCAATTGATGCGGGTCGGATCCCGCGCCCCGCTGAAATGACTTTCCCGAGATGGCAAGCCTGGCGACGCGGCGAAGGCATGAGACCTACGCGTCGACGGGATGGACGAGGCCTAACCACTGCTGAAGAGGTAGAGCTGTGGAGAGAAGTCATGCGGCATCTCTATGGAGACGATCGAGCAGATGCGCTCGGAGAAGAAGATGAGGAAGGAGAAATGGAAGGAAGTCCTGAAGGGGTTCTGGCGATTCCTCACGCGGTTTCACCCAGTCCGTCCGAACCGCCTGAGGGCAGTCCAACTCCTTCTGTTGCAGGTTCTGCGGCTGCAAGCGTGACTGGCTTGAGAGCCCAGATCAGCGCCCTATATGATCATGAAAAGGAAGACCTGGGTGACTATCTCTTACGAATGGGACGAGTCGTCACTGCACTTCAGGTTTTGGACGCAGGGTGTGCTCCAAACACGCTTGACTTGATCACCCGCAAGGCTGAGATCTTGATCGAGCTGTACGGCGAAATCGGCACTATGGATCGAAGACGGGCCGTAGCAGTTCTGAGGGACAAGTTCACAGTGTATGCCCTGGACGACAAGATGAGCCCTCGAGAGAAACTGTGCAGGAAATGTGTGTGTCTCGGCCTTTGGTGATGCGCGGCATTTTCGCGCGAAAACGCGAAAACGCGAAAACGGGCAGCAAAACGCGAAAACGCGAAAACGCGAAAACCGCGAAAACCGCGAAAACGCGAAAACGGGCAGCAAAACGCGAAAACGCGAAAACGCGAAAACCGCGAAAACCGCGAAAACGCGAAAACGCGCACGGAAGCACAAGAGCGCGAAAGTTGGACAGCTATGATCATCTCCGGATCTAGCGGCACGTCAATGCAAAATAATTATATTGCGCTGCAATAGCGGTGTTGATCTGTGTTGCACTGGGACTTCAAGTACAGAGTAGCGGAATGCAGGTTCATGTGATGTGAATGTTTTTTACGGTATCTATAGATCTATATTTCATTCTAGCCCTACCTACCTACCTAGCTAGCTAGCTAGCTACCTACCTACGTATCCATCCATCCATCCATCCATCCGTCCGTCCGTCCATCCAATCTATCTAATCTATCTAATTTATCTATCTATTGTAATCTATCTATCTAGTCCATCTGTTTTATCTAATCTATCCGATCTATCATATATCCATCCATCCATCCATCCATCCATCCTATCTATCTATGTAAGCTATGTACCTAAGCTATGTATCTAAGCTATGTATCTCAGCTATGTATCTAAGCTATGTATCTAAGCTACGTATCTATGTATTGATGTATCTATGTATCTGTGTATCCATGCATCTATCCCACTCTCTCTCTCTCTCTCTCCCTCTCTTTCTCGTCATCTCTCTGTTTATCTATCGATCAATCTACCAAGCCGTCTATCTATCTGCCCGTCCATCTGTATATCACCTATCTTCGCCTTATCTATCTGCCTACCTACCTACGTACCTCTCTATCTCTCTATATCTCTATCTCTCTATCTCTCTATCTATCTGTCTATCTATCTATCTATCTATCTATCCATCTATCTATCTATTTATCTGTATTTCCTCTATCGCTTGTCTAATCCTTCCCAACCTTTAATGTTCTGTCATCCAATCTACCTGTATTTAGTGTTCTTGTTATGCATCCGTGTTTTAATCAAAATTCGACGGACATATTTATGCATATTTATGTAGTCTGCATTTATGTTCTCATCTATGCTGGCATCTTTGTTTGTTTGTATGTATTTATTGAGGTGGTGCATTGCAATGCAAGCAAAAGGAAAAGTGGCAACATAATGAAACTTAACGGACTGCCTTTATGCCTGCAGGCACGTGTGCATGCATGTTTCGGACGTATGTATGCATGCATGTGTGTCTCTTTGGATCGATCTTTGTATCTATTTATGTAGCTGGCGCAGCGCGTTGTAACATGATGCATGTGATGTAATGCCTTGTAATTTCAACGCAACCAATATATAATATATTACATATATATATTACATAATTATACATAGTATACATAAATATATATTATACAAATATTTATATTATACATACATATATACATATTACATATATATATATGGTTTACATATATATATATATTTATATTATACACATATATATTTATATATTATACATATATCTATTATACATATATTTATATTATACTAATATATATATTTATACATATTACACACATATATTTATATGTATATATGGTTTACATATATATATATGTATATATACATATGTTATATATATATATATGTATATCATATATATATACATATATCATATATATTTATATTATACACATATATATATATTACATATATATTTTACATATATATATATATTATACATTTATATGCATGTATATATATAAAATACATATATATATACGATGTACATTCATTTACGGGGATACACATTTATGCATGTAATGCAACATATATGTGAGTGTGTTTGGATGCATGGATGGGTGTGTATAATGTGAAATCCAGCATTGCGGTGTCGTGTGGCGTCACGTAACACAAAATTTAATGCCGCACAACGAAGTGGGATGCATCTTTGTATGTATCTTTGTATGTGTACAGCTATGTATGTCTCTATGTAACTATGTATGTCTCTATGTATGTCTCTTTGTATGTCTCTATGTATGTCTCTATGTATATCTCTATATATGTCTCTATGTATCTATGTATGTCTCTATGTATCTATGAATGTCTCTATGTGTGAACATTATGGAATGCCTTGCCATGAATCGGACGGTGAACACAACGAAAACATGCATGTACCGATGTATGTACGATTCTCACATGATCTACGTATATGAAATGCAGCGTAACATCATAGCATGTTGTGCATTTATGCGTCTATGAATCTCGGTATCTTTGGCGTGTGTGTGTGTAAGGATGTTTGCCATACATGTGTGCATATGCATCTATGCTAGAATCAGTGTATTTATGTATACATCCATATTTCTATGTATGTACCTATATGTGTGCGTTCCTGTTAGTACCCTTGGAATTACATCATTGCAATGCAGCGTAGTGTAACGCAATGGATTGTAATGCAGTGAAATATACTGTGCAATGTGATGTAGTAGAATGTAGTTTGATGCAATGCAATGCAGGTAATCTAAGGTAAGGGCAGGAAACGAAATTAACATAATGTACTGCGTGTTTGTCCGTATGTGTTGTGTTGTAAAGTAACGTGGCGTAGCGTATTGTCTGTTTTGTATTGTGTTGTATTGTGCTGTACTCCTTTGTATTGTATTGCATGGGAGTGTCCTGTGATGTGTTCGAAATATGTTTTTGTATCTATCTTTCTGCCTATGTATGCACTTTTGTATCTGTGTATCATTTTGTATCTATGTATCTATGTGTTGATGTATGAGCAGATGGAGGGGTTGGTGTGTGCACAAAAATGCAAGTACATGAACATGTAAGTGTAGTACGCATATTATGTGTATATATATAATTATATATATAGATTGTAAACGTAAAGGTAAGAGACATGTAATGTAAGTGTGTGTGTGTGCTTGCAAGTCTGCAAATGGCTGTTATGACAAGGAAACCGGCACTTCTCTATTTAGATTTCTGTTTGAAAATAGTATGGCATGGAAATATCAAAGGCGGAAATGCGAAAACAACAAGAACGGCGCAAGCAGCCAAAAAACAAAAACTGCGAAAACTGCGAAAACTGCGAAAACCGCGAAACACGAAAACCACGAAAATCGCGAAAACTGCGAGAACAGCGAAAACCGCGAAAACGCGAAACTCGCGAAAACCGCGAAAACTGCGAAAACCGCGAAACACGAAAACTACGAAAACCGCGAAACACGCAAAAACCACGAAAACTGCGAGAGCATTGAAAGCCGCGAAAACGCGAAAACCGCGAAAACGCGAAAACCGCGAAAACGCGAAAACCGCGAAAACCGCGAGAACAGGAAAACGCCGAGGAGACTAGCACTATTGGCCGCATTTCTCGGTTTTCTCCTTTTCTCGGTTTTCTCGGTTTTCTCGGTTTTCTCGGTTTTCTGGTTTTCTCGGTTTTCTCGGTTTTCTGGTTTTCTCGGTTTTCTGGTTTTCTCGTTTCCTTGCATCTCATCGTCTTAGGCACGTCGCGTGGATTTCTTGCTTAGAGAGAGAAAGACCTCTCTATCGGAGCGGTAGGAGAGATCATTCAGCAGCTGGGAGGGTATCCGAGTGCGAGTCCTGACAAGGTTTTCAGTACTCCATCC
Organism: Cladocopium goreaui; assembly: GCA_947184155.2. NCBI lineage: Eukaryota > Dinophyceae > Suessiales > Symbiodiniaceae > Cladocopium > Cladocopium goreaui. The sequence continues at coordinate 62,588 of CAMXCT020002936.1, forward strand.
GATTCTAAAGGAACCGGAGCAAGGAAGGATGGCCCTTCAGGTCCTGCTGGAGGACGTGACAAGTCTCCTGGCGGCGAGAGTTTCGCTTTAAAAGCTAAGCTCGCAGCTTTGGAAATGGAAGTGGAAGCTCTAAGAGCAGCAAAGAAGGACACAGGGGCGATGTCTGATGCTGGAGGATCGGTAGAGTCGGTTAGCGGACTCGCCGCGGCTTTGGAAGCACAGACAAAGGTGCTGAAGGAAGCCCTCGCGGGTCGCAGTACCAGTTCTGTGACCGCGGTCAAAACGGACCTCCACTGGCCGACACTCGGAGACGATCGCGCTGATTTTCGCGACGTGACCCAATTCTATGAGGAGTTTGAGGACATCTGCGGCCTAGCCAACTCTTGCAAAGGAATGAGTGCGAGGGAGATGCTGTTAGCACTCCGGTCCAGATGCAGGGGTAGTCGTCTGAAGACGTACCAGAACCTGTACAAGACCGCCTGGCAAGCCGGAGAGGTTGTGAACAGCCCGGAAACGGTCTACGAGCGGATCAAGGCTAAGCATCTCATGTTCAGTGAGTCCAGAGAAGAACGTGAGATTCGTATCGACAGCGAGCATGCCAGCCTGGCAAAGGGGAAGCTTACCGGACACCAGTTCGAACCGTTGTTTGAACATTCAGTGGCAGAGCTCGAGTCGGTCGGCCTTGGCAAGACTCCCCGGGAACTTTTCCTTAGCTATCTTCGAAAGGTTAGCCCTACGCTCCAAAAGGAGATCAGAGGAGACAAGAGGCTATGGGGCTCCGAAGCAGTTCTGAGGGGACCTCAGACATGGGAAGAGGCCCACAAGGTTGTCCTCGAATTCGAGCAACGGGAGGCAACCAACCGAGCTACCGCGAGTGCAGTCTACACACTCCAAGGTGAAGGTGAGGACCGTCCGAGTGGCCGACCAAAGCACCCGAAGAAGTTGAAGAAGGATGCTAAGGAGGGCCCAGCATCGGGTGCAAACATTGCAATCACCGCAGGTGATCCGCGGAAGGATAAGCTATGCTGGCACTTCCGGGATCACGGTAGCTGCAGCAAGGGCTCAGGTTGCCCTTACTCCCATGACAAGGAGCTGAGAAAGCGTGAACTTGAGCGTCTCAAGCAGCAAGGAAAGGGAGGCCAGGGCGGCGGTGCTCAACCATCCTCGTCCGCACTCCCCGCAAAAGGAGGTGGTAAAGGCGGAAAGGGGCCGAAGCCTAAGGCTAAGGCCGAGCCTAAGAAGCAAGCTGAAAGGAGCGATAAGCCGGACAAATCGCAGAAGCAGTGCCCGTTCTTTGCCAAAAGAGGAGCATGTAAGAAGGGCGACAGCTGCGATATGTCGCATACTTTGGCCGCTTCCACTGCCGCCTCTTCAAGCGGAACCATGCCCGCTGGATGGGGTGCCCCCAGCGGGGCAGCCATGAATAATCCATTTGCTGCTTTCTCCGTTGTCGTGGCTCAACCTGGCCAGTCCGAGATTGAGGACGGCGGCGCGGGCAAGGTCAGCGTCTTCGCGACCGAGCCGCGCCCGAGTGGCCAGTCAAATGGGCAGCCTTTCACTGAACTAGACCAATTGCCTCAGGATTGGTGGAAGGTGGTGCAGAATGAAAAGGGTGGATATCAATACAAGGCGATCACGAAGATCTTGGGAGTTGGAGTCGAGACCATGCTGGATGGTTGTGCAGGTTCCAATCATGTTACTGAGGAGCTGGTTGTTTCGATTCTCAATCGAGCCGCATCGCTGGGACTGACCCCCGAAGACCCGAAGTTCCCTGTGGTCCAGTTTGAAAAATGGGTCTACCAGGAGTTCGTCCACGGGATAGCCAGTGGGTCCCCGGTTCCTCTGAAGGGAGCCGTCGTCCTCAGGGTGAGGCTCCAAGAAGGAGTTGATCCGAATCGATGTCGGGATGGGCCGGAGATATTCCTCCGCTGCAAGATCGCTGCAAGAGGAACGAGTGACTGGCATGGCCTGATCATCGGCGGGCGAGCTCTCGATTGCGAGGCTCGCCGCGGGTTGGGTTTTCGTCCAGGCCCATCGGCTCACATCTTGGACGCATTGGGGCTCCTGATGCCTCGTTGCGAGGATCTGAGCGCTGAGCGGAAGGACAGAGCCTACGCCTTCGAATCCACGTTATCGGCAGTGGACGGAGGACTTGTAGGGGCTTTTGAACCTGAAGTCTGTTCGAACCGAACCTTGCTCTACTACGATGGAGAGGAACCAGTGACGTTGGAACCTGGAGAAGGTGCTCTCATTCCAGTAGAGTCTGGGCTTCGCATCCCGGAAGTTTCCGTTGCTGAGGCTGCGTTGCCCATAGAAGGCTCAGTGGAGGCCGTCCCAGGCGTATGGCCTACGGGAGCATCTCAAGGCATGCTTCTGGTTGCGGCTCGGGACGAGCCAGTGGCGCTGGAAAGAGGGACTCCAGTTGGAGAGCTGAGGTCTGGTTTCGTGAGTTCGGGAACATGCGAGTGTGGTGCTGTGGAAACCATCTTAGAAGGTGCTGCGGAAGACCGCTGCGGAGAATGCGGAGCCGTGAATAGCTCTCTGGCAGAACAATTCTGCCAAACATGTGGAAGAACAGGGGCTTATGAAGCGACTGCGCTCCAAGGTTGTCGTTCCTGCAGTGGAAGCCGGAGGCGGAGCATATGGCGCTCTGCCGCGCTCGCCTTCGTGGTCGGCCTCGGGGCCTTGGCAGGAAGTAGCTCTATGATGGCATACCAGGATGGCCAATGTGAACCGGATCAGTGGTCCACGTTTCCAGGTGGAGTTGTCCGCGCTCACAACGAGTCGCGGGACAGTCTCTATATTCCGGAAACGTCAGATTGTCCATGGTCCTTAGATGGCTTGTCGGATCGTCGGGTCACGTGCGCGAAATGCACGGATGGCCAGTTGATGACAGTTGAGGACGACTGGCGTCATGATCCGTCCCGTCAGCTCTCTGGCAAAACATGGACAGGAGAGACCAGGTTTTTCTGGCGTTCAGACGGAGGCGTCCACAGTTTTCGCAATTGGAGAAGCACCTGCACGGAGCCAGTGTATCACATTGTTGAGGTCCCAGGAGGAATCGAGCGGATGGCGGAGGAGACGCCTACAGATCGGTATTATGAGGCTCTTCGGAATGATCTTGGTAAGAGGTACCCGTCCGCGGATCGATTCCTCTTAGATCATTTGGTGTCGCTCGAGGGGTTCTTGGACAAATCGATCATCTTCGGGTTCAGCTATGGCGTCGGGAAGGCTGAGCTGTGCCGTACTGGAGGGAAACTCTTGGGACATATCATCGGAAGGTCAGGATCTTCCCCTGATCCGGAACGCGCTCAAGCGGTCCGTGACTTTGCGCCACTCAAGGAGAAGTTGCACATCCAACAATTCCTTGGTTCTGCAAATTGGTTGAGAACGTACTTGCCCTCAGAGTTTGGACATTGTGCGAAGGTGCTCTCAGCTTACCAAAAGCCAGGCGCGGCCTTCCCTCCAGAAGGGTTAGGCGCGGGCAATTCAGACGGGTGTAAAGCCGTCAGAGCAATCAAAAAGATGCTGGAATCGGCTATCTGTCTCTCAGTCTTTGACGAAGCGTCGGCAATCTCAGGTGAGTGCCCTTTGGAGCAAGTTGCCGACGCGAGCGGATATGCTGTTGGCGGCACTGTGCTCCAGATGAGCCGGGATCTGACTCAGATGAAAGTTTTGATGACTCACTCTAAAAGTCTGACCCCAGCCCAACAGTCATGGGCTCCGTTAGTGCAAGAGGCATTTGCTCAGCTGGAGGTGAAGCGTGCTGCCCGCAAGACGTTCGGAACTATCCGTTCAATTTGTTGGACGGACCACTCAAACCTGACGAGAGCTCAGCACATCGATATTGGAGGTGATGTCAAGCTAGTTCGATGGATCGCCGAGATCCTTGCAGATGGTTCTGAAATCAGGTCGTTGAGTGGCCGTAGTGCCAAATTAGGAGACGGGTTCTCCAGAAATCCGAAGGAAAGAGATGAGCTGCTACAGGAACGGACCAAGGACTTGGAAGGCCTTGCCGGTCAGCTTAAAGGATTCAATCTGGAAGAGTACCTGGGTGATGGAACGGAAGATCCGGACATCCCAGTTGCTTGGGCTATCGGAAATGACGCCGTCCCGTCTCCTGGCGGTGATGACAGCGAATCGCGTCGTCGCGCCGAGCACACTGGCTCACTCTCCAGCGGTAGCTGCGTTGTTTCGCGCAGCTACGCGGGAGGTGTGTCAGGGTCTGAAATCAAAGTTTTGGTTATTGCCGATTACGAAGAAGCCAGCCGTACGGCCGCAGAAGTTCAAAAGATCCAATTGTGTTTCCAGCATTCGATGCGTGGGAGTAAGAGCTACCTACGGGGCCTTTGAGGATGATAATGGTCGTTGCTCGCACCTGGATGGCGCGAACGCCCTGTTGAAAGGAGACAGGCAGACCAAGCGGGTCAGGGTGGATCTCCTGACTTCGTGTGCTAAGGCACTTCGGAGCATTGGCGGGTACTTGCCCGATTTCGTGGTGGGACTCGGCCAGGGCGGTATCATTGCCGGCATGCTTCGTTTTCCATTGGTGGTGGAAGTTACGTTGCAGGCTCGAAACCTGCAGCGAAAAGAAATCCAAACTGTCGTGGCCGGATGGGCTCAGATCAAGGCATTTTGGGCCATCAACCCGCGGATGTGGAAGACTTCCCCGGGGGCGGATCTGCTTCTTCTTTCCTGTCCTGAAATTGGAAAGGAGTTTCCGGTTGAGCCTCTCAGGGCATATGGAATTGTGACACGTGGCCCAAACCTGGAAGGTGTTCGTCGGGTCACGGAAGTGCTTAAAGCTGGGGAGATCAAGGAGATCGCTTCCGTGAATTTGATCAGTTTGGCCAAGGAGCCTTCGATCGAAGTGTTCGAGCACAATGGGCAGTGCGCATGCGGGAAGCGAGCGTACGTGTTCGCTAGATGTGTGTCCTGCATTCAGAAGGAAGCAGCGGATGATATGGAAGCTTCCGCTAGGGCCCTGGCAGAAAAAGATGCCGAAGTCCTCCCTGAGGCCGAGCTGCTCGCCGAGGAAATACTTTCTTTTTCAGATCACGGAGGTCGCTCCAGGGTTTACGTTCTGAAAAGTCCCATGATTGTCAGATGGGTCCAGCTGTGGATCGATTCGAAAATGCCCTCTGGATTTCATGATGTTCCGGGCGGGTTTGGACAAGTTAGGATCCGAGCCTGGAGACGCGGTGAGGCGTTTCCAGCGGAGTGTGCTGCGGAGCGGCCTTGGAAGTTCATCGTCCTCTGGAGTGTTCAAGAGGACGGTAGCGTCTGTCAACTTCGAAATTGCTGTCAGGCTGATCAGGTGAAGCCTTGCAAGCCGAAATGGCATGTGGATCGTGTCAATTGGTTCAATCATATGGCCTTAGTGGACCAAGTGTGCTCAAAGCTGTGGAGCGATGAGAATCCGCGGCTTGACTGGCCTGCGGGATTCGCGAGGCTCCTATCCCTGTTGGGCCAGGTCACCAAAGTGGTAAAATGGGATGATGGTGACGGAAAGGCCAGCATCGGCCATCGTCGAGATCTGGTTCAGAAGGAAGTGTTGGTGGCCTTCTCCAGACCTACACCAGGGAGTTTCTGGTTTGAACTAGAACTGGGGAAAAAGGTCAAAGTCGACGAGCATGGGTCTCGGCCGACCTTGGCATTTCTTGGGCAGGACTGGAAGATCAGGATGGTCGTAGAAGTTCGTTCTAAGGCTTGGGTTATGACGCAATGGCTTGGGAACCTTGAGGAGCCCGAGTCCCGTCAGCCTTCTCACGGTGGCTCTACATATGTGGCTCTCGAGGACGGTCTTGATGAAGACGTGCCGTCAGGCCAGGACGTTGGACGGCTGAGAGCTGAGCTAGCTGAGGAAGCCCGTGTCCACGCCGGAGTCGCGGAATTCTCGGTGACGGGCTCTTTGCGCAGCCTTTGGTACGAGGCGCAGAGAAAGGATGAGTCGCTGGCTGGCCACTTCCGAAGGACCGGTGATCCTTTCCGCCTGGGGGCGGATGGCCTTTTGGAACGGCAAGTGGCTTTAGTCACTGGAGACAAGGTCTGGGTTCCTGTTATTCCAATTGGAATCGTGGGGATTAATGGACTCACGTTCAGGAAAAGCTGTTTTGACCAAGCCCATTATGGTGCTACTGGGGGGCATCGTTCTGCAGAAAGAACGCTGCAAATTCTCTCCAGAGCCGTTTGGTGGCCGTCCATGCAGGAGGACGTCAAGAAGTGGACAAGCCAGTGTTTGGCATGCCTCAAGGCACGGTCAAGGCCGACTAAGGTCACTGCGCAGTCAATGAAGTGTCTTGCTGATTCGTGCTGGCAAGAGGTGTCAGTTGATTGTGAAGGTCCTAATCGTGAAGACCGGTGGGGCTACCGATATACCCTCACCTATCTGGACTGTTTGTCGCACGCAGTGCTGATAGAACCAATGAGGTCCTTGACGCACGCGGAAGTCCGGAGAAGCTTCGCTCGTTGCATCTTCCGCTCAAGGACTATCCCCACGTTGGTCAGAAGTGACAGAGGCACGGAATTCAAGAACACCATGATGGCAGAGTTCTGCGCCTTGATGGGAGTCCAGCAGCGCTTCAGCATGGCCATGAGACCATGTGAGATGGGAGCTAATGAGCGGATGCACCAGGAAGTGCAAAAGGTTTTGGGGATCATTGTGAAGGAACTGGTCCGCGGAGAGTCTGACGAATGGTCAGAGCTCCTCCCCTTGGTGGAATTCATGCTGGACACAAGTCCTGGGCCACATGGGTATTGCCCGAGAGACCTGGAACGGGCCTGGTCTTTGGGTTTTGGACTCGAAAAGGACTTGATCCGGGAGGCAATGCAGTTTGAACCTATGTCTGATTGGTCTCGAAGACAATTCGGTCAGTTCTCTGTCCTTGCCAAGAAAGCCCAGAAGCATTGGGAGCAGTCTTCAGAAGCACGTGCAAAGCTGGCCAATCGGTATCGACGATTTGTTGATTTGAAGCCAGGGGATCGTGTCGTTTGGCATTCCCCCACGTCTCGGCCAGAGGGGGCGGGGCGTGTTCCGTGGCGTCGTGGTCTGTCCGGTCCGTGGGAAATTGTTTCGGTTCACGGCAACAAGCTGGTGCTGCGTTCCGTCCCGGGCATCACAGACAAGGATCGCCAAGGCCCTTTTGAAGCTCACGCTGAAGATTGTGTTATAGTTCCAGGAGACGTTGAGGAGCGTCTTCCTGTTGTGGAATTGGATCTGTCGCAAGATGCGCAAGGTGCTGCCCCTTCTCTCGGCCAACGAATGCATGGTCAAGGTGAGCAGTACGAGTTCGTGATGCAGCGCAGGGGTCGCCAATTCGTCCTTCGCATTGGGGATTCTGTGGCGTATACCCGTGGAGCCAAGGTCTGCAAGTTGGGCAGGGTGACCCAGGTATCCGTCGCAGAAGGTACCATTGGGGTTCACGTCTACAGGCCTCTGGTCGGCTCCCTCCGAGTCAAATGGGTCCTCGCTTATTTGGATGAGCACGGAGAAGTGTCTGCAGATGGCACCCGTCCGTCCTTGGACCAGGTCCGCCTGAAGGAAGTTATCACCAAGGCCGACATCTCCAAGGATGGCGTGCTCGCAGCTGCTACTAGCCGGAAGCTGGACAAGGCTGGCTATCGCCTTCACGAAGATGCAGTCGGCATCGCCGAAACCGCCGAGCTGAGGGGCGTCCAACCTGTGGCTGGCGTCCTCGTCTTCGAGACGCCGCCCAGCAGTGTGGTAGCCGCTCAGGGGCCCGTCGAAGGTCTTCATCGCTGGTTGATCCAGCACGGCCGAGCCTCCAAGGTGGTTTTCTTGGAAATTGGCTCAGAAACTGCTATGCTGACCTCTGTAGCGCGCTCTTTGGGTCTTGTGTGTGCTCCAGCTGTTAACGGTGGGAGTCCGTCCTATGGTCGAAGTTGGGATCTGACCCAGGTGCTGGATCAGGAACTGGTAAGTCGGCTGATCGAGTGGCTAGAGCCGCTGGTCATTCACATCAAGCTGCCTTCCGAGCGCTCTGCTGGGCCTGGGGCTGATGTGGTGGCGATACTTAAGGGTCAGCAAGACCAAGGGAGGCTGGGGACCTTGGAAGTTCCTCTTCACTCTGAAGTCGTCGGTGCAAACGATTTCGTCTCTGCTTTTGGCCCTCTGCGCCAACCGGCTAAACCATGGAACGTGGTCCGGGTAGACCAGTGCCAATATGGTTCGGGCGTCGAAGGTGCGCAGCTGTGGCTTGGCAACTATGATTTGTCTGAGCTGAGTGCCCGTTGTGGTCGGCCAGATGCTCTTTCTGCTACTGAACATGTGCATGACTCTGGCCGCTCGGACAGCCATAAGGGAGACTACACGCCGGTCTGTTGTAGTACCTACTGGCGGCTGACCAAGCAAGCACTTCTTTCGCGCAATCTCCAAATACGAAATCTGAAGAGGTTGGATAGTTCCAGCTTCGCCGAGGCACCGATTGGGTTTCCCGTCGGTGCGCGGTCCTCACAAGGAGACGTAGTCGCGACATCTGGCGGTGGATCCGCCGATGCTCGGGACATGGAAGCTGCGAAGATCCCCGACCAGGACGTGAACGTTGGTCCGGATCTCTCGCCTCGGAGTCGGGAAAAGCTCGAGCAGGAGCTTGCAGAGCTTCATCAGAGGATGACCAAGCTGTGGGACGGAAGAGCGTCCAAGGGTGACTGGGATGAAGTCAAAGCGGATCTTGCTGTATACCGTCTTAGTGGGCAGGAAGTGGTAGATGATCCGAGGAGGACGCCTGAATACCGGAAACAGGTCGTTGATGGACTTGGATTTGGTGCTGATGCGACACCTCCTACTGCGGAATTGAATGCAGACGATCTCGGGGCCTGTAGAGATGTTCTCTCCAGAAAGGCGGCGGCCTTTTGGCTAGAAGGCACGCCAAGGACTACGGTCCGAAGCGTTGCCCATGATTGCGTCCCAACAGGACCTCCAGTATCGCTTCAACCCCATTCCCTCAAGGGAGAGAGTGCTGCGTGGGTAGATGAGCGATTGGAGGAGGAAGTGCAGCGTGGCCAATTGGTCCGTGGGGCGTCTGCCTGGGGTTCCCCACCATTTCCGACAAAGGAGGCACCAGCCCACAAGAGGAGCCGCAAGAGACGCCTGGTGGTAGATTACCGGCGTGTAAACGCCCGGGTGCTGAGGAGCACGTACTACTGCAGGAAGGCAACGGACGTCCTGTCCCAATGTGCGGGGTCCATCTGGTATTCCTTCGTGGATGCGGTCACGGGGTTCAACCAAATCCAGAATACCAGAAGGGCTATGGAGGTGCTAGCCATCGTGGCACGCTCTGGCAAGTTTCTCCCCGTTTGCCTGACGTTCGGGCCTGTGAACGGGCCGGATGATTTCTCCTACGTCGTGGACCGTGCTTTTGGTCCAGGACGAGGCAGGCAAATGAAATATACCAAGGAGTGGATCGCCTATGTGGACGATCTCACAGTGCGAACGGGAAGAGTCATTGACAAAAAGTTCATGACTGACAAGGAATTCGACGAAGAGATCAAAAGAGCGATGCGCGTCTCACCTGTAGGAGTCGGTCAACCCCCAAAGGAAGCTATGGATGCCTTAGGTATCAAACCAGGGAATGTAGGTTCGACCCCTAAGGTTAAGCATGACGAAAAGGAATCGGACCATAATTACCCCACCAGAGCTGTAGCGCGGTCTGTAGGGGCTTTCCCCCACGACGCGTTTTGGTGGTCGTGGTTCTAAGGTTGTGTTAGGTTTCCTGGTCGTGAGGTTGGTTAGGTCTAGGTGGTTGGTTGGGTCCAGGTGGTTGTCTGGGTCCAGGTGTGGTTTCCCGCAGCTGTTTGGCTCGAAGCCCAGCTTCCGGGTTGGGTCTGGGTTTGGTGAGCAGGTCGGTGGTCGCGTGGTTAGGTTCGCCAGCTGCCGAAGGACCGGAATACCAAAGCAGTGGAAACCCATCGCGGGTCAGGTTAGCGTTTCGCGACCTGACCGCGAAGCCGCGGGTCGAGTGTGCGGTTCGCCACTCGACCGCGGCACAATGGCGTCGTGGAAAAAGGCGCACCGTGGTCGAAGGAACCCGCAGAAGAATTGGGGCGACCTGGAGTATGCCCTGACGCGGGCCCTCCGACATGGAGAATACGGGATGCGTGGCCAGTTGCAAGCGGATGGTTGGGCACCTATCCGTCTGGTTGCGGACCGAGTCGGAGTCGCGGTCGAAGACGTGAGGAGGTCTGTCGAGTGGCAAAGCCGCGGTCCCAAGGTGCGCCTGGAAAGTCTTGGGGACTGGGTGCGCGCCTTACAGGGCCACTCCTCGGACAGCGGGCTTCGACCTCATGACTTCACCAGCAAGGTCAGCCTGCCCGGTAGCACGCGACTCCTGCATGGCATGTTCAAGGAGCGTGTTGCCGGAATAGCAGAAAAGGGGTTGCTTGCTGGCGGAACGGGTCGAGTCGGAGAAGGGCGGCTGTTCGTCCACTGGTCCGCCAACGCGGAAGGGGTCGAAGGCAATAAAGCAGGTGTTCGAGGCGGTGCAGATGTGGCTGTTCTGTCTACAATAGACGACCTGCGCGACGCCGGTTGCTCCCTCCGCCAAGGAAAGGATGGAGTAATCCTGTCGTCTGATGTTCCGGCCAAAGCATTTGAAAGCATCCGAGTCTACTACCATGATTCGGGAGGTCTCGGAGCGACCTTGTGGACTCCGGACGTAGGCTTTGCAGAAGCAGAGCCGCTGCCAACAGGAGATTCGTATGATACGACAAGCTCCTCTTCGGAAAGTGAAGCAGAGAGCACTCCTCGACCTGAGGGGCGTGCAACTGGACCAGAACAAGCAAGCAGTTCAGGGGTCGTTCGCGACTCACAAGGGAAAGAGGTCATTGCACCCGCGGCTCCAGATGACGGAAAGGATGTCAAAGAGGAGTCCCCTGTCGATCCAGACTTCGAAGAAGTCAAAGAGGAGTCCCCTGTTGATCCAGACTTCGAAGAAGTAAAGGAGGAGTCCCCTGTTGGCCCAAACTTCGAAGAAGTAAAGGAGGAGTCCCCTGTTGGCCCAAACTTCGAAGAAGTAAAAACCGAGGAGGAGCCCCCGCGGGCCGGGTCTGCGTCTTCGCGGCCTGGTCGCGGAGAAGAGAGCGGAGAGCCGAACCGCCAACGTGGTGAAATGTCGAAGGAAGAGCTGCAGGATATCTGGTCGTCAAGCCGTCGGACGTGGGCTCAGAGGGCGGTGGAGAACACGCTGGCCAGGGTTGCAGTTGATGAGTTGACTCACCAGTTCGGACGATCTCCAGCCCTCTCGAGACTGGTCGAGAAGCAGAAGGATCGCCCCACAGAAGGAGGTGAGCGGGAGCTGAATCGCAACATCAAGGCAATCACGGCAAGCGCGACTGCTACTGCGGTGATTCGCCGCCGAGCTGGGAAACCAGAGCCTACGTACGAAGCCTACGAGTACGGAAAGGCGGTCGCCAGGACTGTGGAAGGCGCCGACGATAGGCTCGAAGCGGCGTTGGCTCCTGGAGTCGCTCAACCCACAGTCCAAGGGGCGGACTCGAGGTTTGCAGCAGGAGTGAGGGCTCAAGAGCCTATCCGCCAGCTAAAGCGGGAGCTGCGTGCGCGGAAGCGGGCAGCGCTGCACCGCAAGGAGGTGGGTCAAGACGACGCTCGCCGTCGGTTGGAAAGGCAGGCGGTGGCTGGAGTACCGCGCCTAGCAGTGGGCGCAGCCTGGCACGTCGATGATGGTGTGCCGGAGCTGACGTACGCGGCCGGCAGCTGGGAGTGTGACCTTTGTGGAACGGTCGCACCGCCCGACAGTGATGTCTGCGTGGGATGGTCCAAGGGATCAAGGTGCGAAGGGACCTATGCAGCCAACTTCCGAGCTTGGGCTAGAAGCCGACCTGCGAAGGGTCAGAAAAGGAGTCGCCGCACTGCTTTGGAGGCGGCACTCAGGTCCTCGCAATGGAATTGTGCCAGGTGTCAGAGCGAGAACCTCGCCTTCAGGCATGTGTGCTACAAGTGCGGCCGTGCCCGACCTGAGCATGACCTGCCGTCTTCAGATGAGGATGACAAGGTCGGTCGAGGATCCCAGGCCATGGGACCTACGGGATTTCAAAAGGAAGATGAAGCCCGGCAGGGTCTCCACCTGAGGTCCAAGAAAAAGAAAAGGGGTGGCGCCAAGCACAAGAAAAAGGTCGGCCGACGCTCAGGTGTGGCGAAGCGCCTTCACAAGGTGGCGCGCGCGGCGGGGTCTGCGTATTCGCGACCTCGCGCGGGTAGCCAGAAGGCGCACAAGAAGGGTAAGAAGAAAAAGCCTAAAAAGAAGGTGTACTCTTGGTCCATCAGCCGGAAGAGCCGTAACCAGGCCAAGAGAGCCTCCAACGGGAATGGTTGGAACCTTAACCAAATGGCAGGAGCGTTTGCCATCCTGATGGCTTTCCCGGTTCTGAAGGAGTCAGAAGAAGTGGTCGCGGTCACTTCGGAGGCCATCCAGGATGCGATCTCCACCACTGTGGAAACCTACCAGGAGATCGTGACAGAAGGCGGAAATCAGCTCAAGATGCTGATCGCCGCTGCAGGCATCGCCCTCCAGGTAATGATGACCTGGTACCTGTCCAGTAAGGTTCTGAACTTTTGGTGCCGCTATGGCCACGGGAATACGGACAAGGCCCATCTCGTGGAACTGCGAGGAGAGGTCACCTTGTGGGACGTGGCCGGCACCAAGGGTCTTCACAGGGTGCGGATAGCAGGTCGGCAGGCAGGGTGCGCTTGCCGGACGTTCTTGAGCAAAGGAAGCTGCCCGCACACCCAAGCAGCCTTGGCAGCGCTGACTGCGCTTCCAAGCAGGCCAGAACAACCCGTCGCTGTGCGACGTGGCCAAGCAGCATTGGGCCAAGCAGGCTCTGTGGCTAGCTTTTCTGGCTGTTTCCAAGGACTGGTCGGGAAGGCCAAGCAGCTGACAGTGAGCGCTGCGTCCGCCTACCCGACGGCCCAGGAGGCCGCAAGGAGTTCAGAGAGGGATGATGGTGCATTCAAAAGGAAGGTCATCAGGGAATCCCTCAGCCTCGATACTGGGTTGGTCGAAGAAAGGCCTGAGCAAAGCCTGTTGGCGCTGCCCGAACATGCCCACCACAGTGGAGACGGAGACCAAGCCAAGGTAGTGTTCCTGAAAGATGGCGAGGTCTTTGAATGGATCACGATCAATTTCAGCAAGCTGGGCAAGGGCAGCAAGGCTTGCATTAGGGCCTACAGTTTCGATCAGCCGGACGTCGTGGAAGCCGTTAGGTCAGCAGCAAGCCGTGGCTGCGATACCTACCTAGTCTGCGATCGTTCGCAGGCGTCCGGAAAAACCAAACAGCAGCTTCAGGTCCTGAAAGAATTGAGAGGCGTAGGGACCAAAGTGAAACTGGCTTCGGGTCTAGGCGTCAATCAGGCCTACCGCAGTGATGGTCGCTCCGTGCGCGTTGGCAGCCGACTCCAAGGGCTTCATCACGCGAAAAGCGTCATGATCTGGTGCCACCCTGGGGACAAGGTCGATATGTTGGTTGGAAGTTGTAACTTCACCACGAGCTCGAAGGCCAACAAGGAAGCCAGCATAGGTATCAGCGTAAACTTTGGAACAGAGCTGGTCCGTTGCTGGGAGTCAGCCTTCGAAGAAGCATTTGAAAATGGTTCGAATATCGACCAGTTCGAGACAGAGCAAGGCTTCGACCGACGCAGGGCCGGCGCAGCCAGTTCAGCTGCTGAAGTCCAATGAGGGGAAGATTGAAATCTGGTGCAGTATGGCATCGCATTTTCAGTCTACCTCGCGGTGGTGTCTGCGTATCGCGACACTACGCGGTGGACCGCACTTGAAAAGCTGGCTTTGCACGTGGCTGAACCCAGCTGAGGGGCGAGTGTAGCTAGACGTAGCTAAGCCGTGCAGTAGGTCCACCGTAGCTGTCTTTTGTGTTTCACTTGTTGCGTTTTACAGTGTACAGTGTATGCCTTTTGGCTCAAGTGGCTCGTTAGCTTAGCGTAGGCGTAGCTGCTTGCAGGGTCGTCTCGACCGCCGCCCGCGACTTGCGTGCGTGGGTAAAAACAGCTGAGCGGCCAGTGTCCGTCTCGCCCACAAATTATACGCACCCACACATATAGATAGATAGATAGATAGATATATATATATACACAACTGAAACAAACTGAAGCAATGAATGGCACTGAAGCGTGTTGCTGCACTGCTGTTTGAGCCTTAGGTCTGCGAGCGGCGCCTGGAGCTGCGTTCCAAACGACCCGAACCAGAGAAATTCAAAGATGTTCGGGTCCAGAGAATCCGCGGAAACTGCGAGTCGGTGCTGCATGAAACCAGTGCAATATAGCAACATTCTGAATTATGAGTATTTTTGAGTGCTGTTGCTCGCTCCTTTTGCTCAGGCCTTGACTGACGTCTCCTGCCCAGACTGAGCCATGAAGACCGAGAAGAGCTTCCAGACTTCAGCTGTACGGATTTTGCGGTGTATGCTGTATGCAGCTGCAGGCACTGAACTCCGAGAAGCAAATCTTGGAAGCATCTCGCCAGGCCGATTTTTGTTTGCCCTGCTTGTGCCCTGCTTGTTTTTATATTCTTTTCCGCTCTGAATTGCAAAGCACAAAAACCACGACTTGCTCCTTAGCTGCAAAGGAGCTTTTGGAACTGGAGACCCAAGGGAAGAAGATTGTGGACGATATGAGGCAGATGCGGCAGATGCTTCTAATACTGGGCATCAAAAGGGCTGTCCGAACTTCCGAACTCCTCATTGATCAGGGACAAACGGAAGTTCTTGTCAGAGGACACTGGCTTTCGGCGCTGCACTCACAAATCAACAAGAAAACGCTGAACAAGAGAATGGCAGTCGTTGGAAATGCGAGGTGAAGCAGCAGAGTCCATTACATCATTACACTGCAGGCTTATTGAGAAAAAACATGTCCCCAATGATCAATGATCTTGACCCTTTGCACTCGCCAAGGCGCCTCCAGATGATGGAAGATATGAAGACGCTGTCGTTGGGAACTTGGAACAGTTTTTGGACATGTTTTGTTTCACATGGACTTCGCACTCAAGGACTGGCTGAGAATGGAGACACCCAAGCTACCAATCCCTCCATATTTTCTCGGCAGTTCTCCTGCGTTGAGGCCACAGGTGGCTCTTCCACCGGTCAAGTCTCCAAAGGCCTGGGGCATGGGATGGAATGGAGACGTCCAATCTATGCAGTGCACACGTCCTTTGCATACCATTGCCAGAGTATGATGCGTATGCTAGATTCGTTTTCTTATTCACTTTCCTCGAAGTTGCCTATCTATCTACTTACCTATATAGCTAGCTAGCTAGGCTGGCTAGGCTGGCTAGGCTAGCTAGGCTAGCTAGGCTAGCTAGGCTAGCTAGGCTAGCTAGGCTAGCTAGGCTAGCTAGGCTAGCCTATCTATCTATCTATCTATCTCTCTCTCTCTCTCTCTGTCTGTCTGTCTGTCTATCTATCTATCCATCTATCTATCTATCTCTCTCTCTCTCTCTGTCTGTCTGTCTGTCTATCTATCTGTCTGTCTATCTATCTATCTATCTTTCTATCTATTCTATCTATTCTATCTATTCTATCTATTCTATCTATTCTATCTTTTCTATCTATCTATTCTATCTATCTATTCTATCTATCTATTCTATATATCTATTCTATATATCTATTCTACCTATTTATTCTATCTATTTATTCTATCTATTTATTCTATCTATTTATTCTATCTATTTATTCTATCTTTTTATTCTATCTATTTATTCTATCTATTTATTCTATCTATTTATTCTATCTATTTATTCTATCTAGTTATTCTATCTATTTATTCTATCAATCTATTTATTCTATCTATCTATCTATCTATCTATCTCTGTCTGTCTGTCTGTCTATCTATCTATCTGTCTATCTATCTCTCTCTCTCTCTCTGTCTGTCTGTCTCTCTCTCTGTCTGTCTGTCTGTCTGTCTGTCTGTCTGTCTGTCTGTCTGTCTGTCTGTCTGTCTGTCTGTCTGTCTGTCTGTCTGTCTGTCTGTCTGTCTGGCTGTCTGTCTGTCTGTCTGTCTGTCTGTCTGTCTGTCTGTCTGTCTGTCTGTCTGTCTGTCTCTCTCTCTATCTATCTATCTATCTATCTATCTATCTCTTTCTCTCTCTCTGTCTGTCTGTCTGTCTGTCTATCTATCTATCTCGTCCTTCGCCCGTCCGTCCGTCCGTCGGTCGGTCTGTCTGTTTGTCTGTCTGCCTGTCTGTCTATGTAACCTTTTTCCTGCCCGACCGGCAATTCTTGCCTGAGCCTAAATTCTCGCCTAAACGGATTTGTTTTTTTTAAAATTATACTAACTATTGCGCATTTCTGCTTCGTCATTCCTGGACATGCGAATCCCCAAAAAACAAGCCATGGCCAACAGGCATTAAACCTTTCCTAGCGAATTCTGACCGGTCTCGCGGCAGATTGGTCTGTATTTGAAGGAATAGGCTTGCCTGAGAACAGCTGCGAAGGCGAGCAACAGCCCCAAAAAGGGAAATGCGGAGAAGGAGGTCACCTTTCCAGAGGAGACAACACTCAGGGAATCTCAATCCAGCACCTTTTTGTAGGCGATATGTTGCAATGATCTATGATATCTATGTGTTTCTCGCTGGTTGATTTGAAGAAGTTGTGTGAACAGGAGGCTGCTCCCAATGGCGAGGCTCAGACTTTATTTTCGAAACACCTGTCTTGACTGACTGCATGAATGCCACCAAAACACTCATTAGTTCGCCAGGAGTTTCTTTCTGAGACCTTGGTAACAATGGGCAGGATATAGCAGAATAGACTATAGACTCTATAGACTCCATAGACTCTATAGACTCTATAGACTCTATAGACTCTATATACTCTATAGACTCTATAGACCGTAGAAACAGCGCTATGAAAACGACTGCAAAACTCATGCTCGCTTTTGGTTCTCTCCAGGCTGCCGCAAAAGAAACAAATGAGGCGAACATATGGACGTGAGGACTTGCGACTCAGCTCATCATCTCAGAAGTAAACTGCACCGTGCTCGAATTTTGGCAATGGCAGGCAGCAAAAGAAACTGCAAAGGAGCCCAAGGAAGCCGCTAAGGAAGCCGCTAAGGAACCCAAGGAAGCCGCTAAGGAGCCCAAAGAAGCCGCTAAGGAGCCCAAGGAAGCCGCTAAGGAGCCCAAAGAAGCCGCTAAGGAGCCAAAGGAAGCTGCAAAGGAGCCGAAGGAAGCAGCCAAGGAAACTAAGGATGAGAAGCCGGCTGAGGAGGCCTGCGGATTGGTCTTTAGGTAAAGGGGATAGTATCGAATTGACAGCGTTTTCCCAAATTTTTTTTGCGGAAGGATCACAACTCGTCTAAGTGCCAGGCACCCAAAGAAGGCGAGGAGGCAAGGTTTCGGGTTGCAAGCGAAGCAGCTGAAATACGCACGCACAACATCTTCACTTGCCCCGAGGCATCAAATGAGCGTACATCACACACACTTTCTCCCGAGGCCAGGCGTGAGTGGTAAAAAACATTGGTGTTTGAAGAGGCTATCAATCTTCCGTACCTTTGCGTCGGCTGAGGAGCAGAAGAAAGCCGAGCAAGCCTCCAAAGAGCTCATTGCGGACAGCGTGTCACATCCGTTGATCTATTTTATGAATTTTTATGATTATTCTCTTATGTCAGAGCTTCAAAAAGTAGTCCCCTGCCCAACATTTGGAAACGACATTTATCGACCGACTGTGCTTGAAGGACACTCTCAAACTCTTGGAGAAATGCAGCTGCCACCGCAACAAGAGTTTGGAGACTATATTCAAGGTGAAGCAGGATACCTCCACAAACATGACAACCCGAGATTCAGATATGAGTTATTATGAGTTGATTGAGTGACGGCAGAGATGAGTAGAGTTGCTGAATCTAGGACACCAACCGGGCCAACCACAGAACAGAGGATTGCCTTTCCAGGCACTGGACCATGGCAGCGGTGTAGCTTGGGCTTGGGCTTGGTTCACTGAGACGACGTGTCAGATGTCAGATGTCAGGCGCACTGGGGAGCTCGCTGAGATGAAGAAGCAACTGGAAAAGCATGCTTTGGATGTGGAGGTGCTGTGCCGGCTGTGCCTGTGCTATTGTGCTGCAGAGAAAGGGGATGAAAGTGGAAGAGATGCGCAAGACACAGTATTCTGAATCATTTTGACATGATAGATTCTAATTCTGGTGCTGATATGCACAGACGTTTCCAATAGTTTTGTGAGCAATACTGGAATTGGCCACCGGGCCCGGGGAAAAGCGAACAGTGCTTGTAGGCAGCCATTCTGCGGGCAGAGCGATCATTGGATCGTACGGAGCGAAGGCATGTGCTGTAGGGGTGATAGTGGCCACCAATGGCCACCATATGCAATAGCGGCTCTTTGGTTTGTGTCCCCAGCGGAGCAACGTTGTGGTGTGAGCGGCCACAGCTGTTGATGAAGCTGCAAAACTACACACATTCAAGGTTGAATACAAGGGTCTAAGAGAAACTTGAAGTCAGGCTTGACAGCAAAGATGCTAAGAAGGTTGAGAAGTTCAAGACTGCCAAGCACCAAGGGAATTTTCATATGTTTGCACCGGGGGGGGGGCAGGGCGGGCAAGAAAATCGAGATTTCAGAAGAAACCATAATTTCACACTGCGGTTTTCCGTGCAGGTGAGTGAATTGTGATTTACCTTGCATTGATCCGCTGCCATTTTGGCAAAGGGATTGCTGCCTCACTTAGCCGCGCGCGGAAGTGGCAGCTTGCATCATGGCTGCTCCAGATCTTCTTTGGGAGTGTGTGAAGCCATGACCTAAGGGAAACAATGATCGCTTTTGGAAAATAGTGTTGGTATATACAACAATGCGGTAGACAGGCCTATGCAGCTGTATTTATTCTTGCGTTGAGGAACCAGTCATGCTTCATCCAGAAGCGCAAGAACTTCCCAACTATGACCACTGAGCCAGGACTTGAAGACTTGAAACATTGCTTGGGGTGGATGTTGCACAAATGTGTTGTGATGCAGGAAATCTC